>JAHRHZ010000111.1:2498562-2542386 GCA_024137785.1 Ginglymostoma cirratum | reverse complement strand
ACGTTGCTTGACCTGCTGTGTTCATCCAGCCCCATGCTTGTTATCTCGGATTCTCCAGCATCTGCAGTACCTTTTATCTCTGATACCATTCTACGAGAGCTACTGACGACCATAAAGGATTCCATACCCAAAACCAACAAAACCAGTATAACATACAAAATACCATGTAAGGACTGCCATACTACAAAGGCCAAACTGGAAGAAAACTGACAATATGGATAAACGAACGCCAACTAGCCACCAAAAGACATGACCAATTCTCACTTGTCTCACTACACATGGACAACAAGGGACACAAATTCGAGTGGGACACCACATCCATAATTGCACAAGCCAAACAGAGACATGCCAGGGAATTCCTGGAGGCCTGGTATTCTAACCGGAACTCCATCAACAAACACGTTGAATTAGACCCCGTGTACAAACCATTGAGAAACAAAACTGGAAATAATACCAACCACCCCAGCAAAACGAGGCAAATAAATAACAAGCAGGACTGAACAGAGATACTTCACCGGAGTCACACGGATGATGCTACCTAGCAGGGTCACAAAACGTTTGCAACCAAACTCATCGGCTTGGCGAGCATGTCTACAACCTCAGCGGTTCTGAATATTTAATGGAAGTGAGAGTAGACAACTTCTCATAGAATCCATTCAGTGCAGATAGAGACCGTTCAACTGATCGAGTCTGCTCACTCTCCGAAGAGCATCAGCACTCCCGCTCCCATCCTATCACTGTCACCCCACATTTACCATAACTGACCTACTTAGCTTAAACAACTCTGGAGATTTCAGGGTAATTTGGCTAGGCCAACTAACCTGTAGAAATTTGAACTGTGTGAGGAAACCAGAACACCTGAAGGAAACCCATGCACGCACAAGGAGAACGTGCAAACTCCACAAAGAGTCACCCAAGGCTGCACTGGAACCTGGGTTACTGGCACTGAGAGGCAACAATGCTAACCAATGAACCACCATGAGGTCCCATTGTGTCTGTTTATAATTTAATCTAAGTTGGTCTTAACCTAAAAATCGCAAGGTGTCTGGATAGAGTAGATGTAGAGAAACTTCTCCCACTCCCAAAAAAGTCATGATCAAGAAGGCACAGATTTCAACTGTCCATCAGAAAATTGAGCCAGAGACACAAACCATGGTTCCCTTTGCTGCTTCTGAACTCAAAGTTATCGTGGGCAAACATTGTCACACAACAACAACAACAATTTAATTTGCTTAGTGCACTTCACGTCCTGTATAGTTATCTTAAACCACATGACATCTTCCAATTTACCAGTGAAAGAAGTTGCAATTCAACATCATAATATATGATGTCTTCAACATCAAACTATTCAGCATATTCATCCAGATAGGTGTAAGGCAGAATGGACACATTAGTTAGAACATTAACCATTGAAAAATCTGCACGCAGGAGTAAACAATTCAGTCCCTCAAGCCTGCTCTGCCATTTAATATCATCATCGCTGATCTCATCTCTGCATCAGCATCACTTTCTTGCCCAGTCCCCAGAACCTTTTAACTTGTTACTAATTAAAATGTTGTCCATCTCCTCCCTAAATTTATTCCTGGTATCCATCGCATTCTGGGGTGGTGAATTCCACAGATTCAATAATTCTGCTTACATGAGCTATTGGCTGTCTGTATGTGTTTCATGTGCTAAAATACCATCCCCGTCAAGCAATGATCTCAAAACCAACATTCCATATTTTATTCAACATGTATAAGAATATGTGACACGTGCAATTGGCTGGAATCACAAAGGAACAATGCAAAGTCATTGCAAGTCTTTAGAAAAGATCTTGCAAAATCAATCTTGGCCCTAATGAATAGTTACTCAGACACCTTACACAACCATGGGCTGGATAAACTCGAGAACTAATGCAACCAACTCTGCTGTTCTTTTGCAAAGTGTCTACTGAATGTCACTGCTTGTTATGACTGCCAGATTTCACAGACGCTACCAGATACAGAATTCAAAACAATGAAACAAATTGCGATGCAAATAAAAAGAATTAACAAGAATCAGCACATTGAAAAATATCAAATGACTGTATAATTTTGAACCTTGCTAACGTAACAGCCACCAAACTGGTGATCAGTACATTGTCCTATTCCATTCTTCTATCATTTCTTGGATTTTTTTATTTTGCTTCAAATGATTGATTACAAAACTTGCCTCAAGTCAACCCTTGGCCTTAACAGAAATTGATTTTTAAATAAATAAGCCTTCGATTTGAAAGCATCCCATGGGACATGACAGGATGTATTATCACATACAAGCGACCACAGAGTTATGCAAGCATATAATTTGGCAGGTTTAGTAATGTCTCTACCTCTGAGCCAGGAGGCCCACGTACAAGTCCCATTTGCTCCAGATGTGTGTCATAACATCCTTGCCCAGATTGACTAAAATATCTGTAATAACACAGATTCAAAAGGTGGAGTTCTAGAAAGAAAGAAATAATGACAAGAGAGACTATGGTGAATTCCAATAATGGAGAATAAAAAATATTCAGAAGAAATTCCTTCCCCAATTTAGGAGGAACTTCTTTACTTGAAGAGTGTTGAGAATAGAGAGTTCTGTACTACAATAAGTAGTTGATGTGAACAACATACATGCATTTACAGGGAACATAGCAGCATCTGACTTAGATAGAAGGTTATGCTAATAGGATTACAGAAGAAAGACGGGTATAGGGGGATTTATGAGGAGCATAAAGGACCATCAGGGACCAGTTGGGCTGAATGGCCAGTTTCTGTAGTGTCATTTCTACACAATCATAAATGCGAGCCCCTAGTTTGATGTCAACTACTTGCAGAATGATTACCCAACAGATGATGTTCCCTTGTTAAGTCCTACACAGAAGCACATGCATGCACGCACATGCACGCACATACTAACACACACACACACACACACACACACACACACACACACACACACACACACACACACACACACACGTACACACACACACGTACATTAATGATGGCTTAGCTTAGAGAAAAACCCCTGCTCGATATCAAACTGGCTTTTAGGGAAGTGGCACTTTCATAAATGCTATATCCAATTAAAGCCAATTTTTGGGATTGCTGAACTTCAAAAAAAAAGAATCCTGTGGTTCAATAATGAAAGGACAGTGAAATGTTGGCTGCTCTGATAATAACCTTTCAATTCTTCTTTGACTCCTCAAGGTAAAAGGAAGTCCATTTAAGTAATGATTGAATTCCAGACTTTCAATTAAATGAGTAGAGTCGAGATGTTGGGTTATCATTAAGTACCATTAAGTTCCTGTTTGAACTGCATCTATCTTTCTTTGCAGCTGCTGCTTAAGTAACTCCAATAGCTCCATTTTGTAATGCCAAAAGTGATGACATTCTTCACTTACCCTTTCCAAAAGGTGCACTTAAGGCATTTGAGAGATGCAGACTTTGCTACTGAGCGAGACAAATCAGGAAAGCCGAAGGTTCAGACCTCAATTTGTTTTGTGATAGCCAATGTGACAGTCACAGCTTGGGGGTAATATACTAATTATCTATGCCTCTAGTAATTACCTGTTATCCTGCTTATGAGTAAATATGCCTTTCTGAGTAGGAACTGCAAAAGCTTAAGTCATAAGATTAGAGCCCATGGTGCTGGAAGTAGTATATTAGTATGGAAAGAGAATTGGCTAATGGACAGAATACAGCAGGTGGGGATAAAGGATTCTTTTTCAGATTGACAACCTGTAATCGGTGGGATTCCACAGGGTTCAACCCTGAGACTGCAAGTATTTACACTAGATATTAATGACTTGGAGTAAGGAAGTGAATGTATTGCAGCGAAATTTACGGATAACACAGAAACAGTTGGAAAGGTAAGTTACGAGAGGGATATGAATAGTTCACCAAGAAATATTGATAGATTAGGTAGGGGGGCAAAATATTGGCAAAAGGGAAGATGTGAAGGTGCTCATTTTGGAAGGAAGAACAAAAGAACAGAGTATTTTATTAATGGAGAAAAACTGTGGAAAGTTGGAACACAAAAGGACTTGGGATACTTATGCTCAAAATACAAAAAGTGAGCACATATGTACAACAGGCAATCTGGAATGCAAATGGAATGTTGGCCTTTATTTCAAGGCTGTTGGAGTACAAGAGTAGGGAAGTCTTACTGCACCTGTACAAGATGCTGGCAAGATCGTAAGTGGAGTATTGTGAGCAGGTTTAGTCTCTTTATTTAATGAAAGATACCATTTCATTGGAGGCAGTTGAGAGAAGGTTCACCCCTTTCTGAAGAAGGGTCTAAACCTGAAACGTCAGCTTTCCTGCTCCTCTGATGCTGCTTGGCCTGCTGTGTTCATCCAGCTCTACACCTTGTTATCTCTTAGAGAAGGTTCACCTGGTATTGAGAGATTGTTTTATGTGCAAAGGCTAAATAGATTGTGACATTATGGACTGGAGTTTAGAAGAATGAGCATATGTAGGATTCATAAAAGGCTCGACAAGGTAAACGTTAAGAGGATGTTTGCCCTTATGATAGAGTATAGAACCATGGGGGACAGTCTCAGAATAAAGGGGTGCCAATTAAAGACTGAGATGAGAAGGAATTTCTTTTCTTAGAGGCTTGTGAGTCTTTGGAACTCCTTGTCAGAGAGACCTGTGGGGGCAGAGTCATTGTATATATTTAAGGCTGAGATTGATAGATTTTTGAATAGTATGGGAATCAAGGGTTACAGAGAAAACACAGGAAAGTGGATATGAAGAATGTCAGATCAGCCGCAATGAACCAAGCTCAAGAGGCTGATCAGCCTTTCCTGTTTTTATTTCTTATAATGTTACATCTCACCACTGTTGACTAGCCCAGTTCTGTTCACGGTCATAGCTTACAATGAAGGAAGTTACATGGGTTGAGGTAGGAATGAGTTCAAAGGAGGGACGACATGTGTGTCCATTGTTTCTTTTACCCATGTGATCAAACATGTTTTATAGCAATTTAAGTGTTTTAGAAATGCAGAAGCTATTTTGGGAGCAACAGTAACAACATGGCAATATCACGATTCAAAGCAATCCAAAAGCTGAGACTGATGCTTTTGGGGCTTGGGTGCAATCCCCATCACAGCAAGTGGTAAAAATTAAATGTGACAAATGAAATTTGCTATTAAAAACAATGATGATGATGGTGACTATTATTAATTGTCATAAAAATTTGGTTCAATGATATCCTTTAGGCCAGGCACAGAGCAAAGTGTTAGATTCATAACTGGTCTGAAATGGCCATTAAGCCATTCAGTTCAAGGGCAATTAGGGATGGGCAATAAATGCTGGTGTTGCCAGTGACACACAAATGCCATCAAGGAATAAAAGAAATATAGGAAACACAGTGGTTTTGAGCACAACAAAGCCCCACAAAGAGCAATGTAACAATGTCCAGATAATTTATTTTGCAGATGTTAGCACAAGTTAGTGCTGTTGAGCTGCCTTAGTCTACTGCTCATAGTGGGAAAAATCATGTACAGGTTTTTTTCCCTCTAATTCGTATTTTTCCATTCAGCGTCTTTCTAAAATCAGTATCCACGTTGTGGCATATAATGTACTTAATTTGAAAAGGGTGAAACAGATAGACCTGGAAATTACAGGTCAACCAGTCTAACCTCAGCAGTGGGGAAGTTGTTAAAAATAATTCTGAGGGACAAAATATATCTGCACTCGGAGAGGCACAGATTAATCAGAAATAGTCAGAGTGGATTTGTTAAAGGAAGGATGTGCTTGACAAATTTGTTTGAATTTTTTGAGGAGATAATCAGGGATGTTTATGAGGGTAATGCATTTGACGTGATGAACATAGACTTCAGCAAGGCTTTTGATAGGGTCGCTCATTGCAAACTGCTCAAGAAGTAAGAGCCCATTGTAAGAACTTTTGTGTAGTACCCTTGTCTATTTTCCAACTGGAGTTTTTGTTGAGTTGATGTTCAACAGCTCTTGAATGGCAGAAACTCAGAAGGAGAAAGTTGGGGTGAGGATGGGAGTATTGGGAAAAAAACAGGAGTGTTATAGTCACACCAGCAGCAACTTGCACACTGTGGCAGATAGCCGGATGAAGGAGGAGTTGATGTGGGACAGAAGGTGGGAACATGCCTTCACCTTGAGTGTTCTTGGCAACAACGCATGCTGGAGACACATTCAAAGTCATCTCTGTAATACAGAGAGACGTCTCCTCCACAGGGCTCAGGAAATGTTAAGTGTCCTTGCTTCTTCCTCTATCATCTTGCTGTTTTGATTCCACTTATTTTTGCTTGTATGAATTTGCGCAGTTAGAGAGAGGAAATGATGTGAGTGATTATGTTGCACTGCATTTGAGTGATCTGTCTGCCACTTGAGCTGAATAGCTGTGATTTGGTAGAGGCAATAAGGGATGATTGTGACACTGGTTGTATTGGACTGTGGATGAAGGTAAGGTGGGGTATTAGTTGGGAGTCCCAAGTCCCAGAAGATTTTGTAGGGTGAGTCATGAGTCCTGAGTAGTGTATTAAACAGCACAAGAACTTGGCAACTTGGCCGATATAGATTTCATGTTCCAAAAGCATTCACTGACTTTGGGCAAAAGACCTAGATTTGACCTCAATATCCACCTATCTCCAGCCCACCTAATATCCCGTGCTCTCCCAAGGGTGGTCCTCAACGATTCCTTGTTCCCCCGCAACCACCTTCATCACTGATGCCACAGTTCCAAGTTCTTTCACTTGCAGCCCTCTCCCTGTTCTTGCGTTGACTTTGCTTTTGTTTAAATGGTAATAGCTTTCACTTTCCCTTTACCAGGGAAACCTGCCTTTGAGAAGAGCAGGCTGGCCCCAACGTGTGTTTTGTGAAAAACACTGTTGAGTTTTCCTGCTGGGTGGAAAGGTGTAGGTCTCCTGTGCCCAGACATTATAACAATCCAGGTGAGGTAGGTACAGCATATTCGTGTGCTACCTGTCTCAAATCGATCAGGAATGGGTAGATCACAAAAATGGACATGCCCAGAAATTGTGGCATCCAACTTTACTGTCCAATCATTCCAAGTGACACCAGATGCTTTTATATCAATTCTATTACATGGAAGGATATGTCTCAGAAACAGACCAGTGTTTATGCACCACACAATCATCCTTCCAAATTACTTTTTCATCTCCTAGCAACATATTTATGTTCTCCCCTCCCCCAATGCATTTGACTACGTTGCCCTTAATCTCTTAATTTTCAAGAAATATCTTATATAAACAACTCTAAAAAAGTGTTAGTTCATCAAGTCAAATGATAGTAGGCTGATCAATTTTCAGAAGACTTAATGGTTTTGAAATTGTGCCATGAGATCATTGTACAAACTTGTCAAATGTTGATATGCTAATCATCTACTAGCATAATTTCAAGACATTCTTATTTTAATGAGTTAATTAGATTGTTTGCGTGCCCAATCTGAAGTACAACTTTAATTAGAAGTTCAAATGTAGAATCATGATGAGAGAACTCAGGCCAGCTGAAGATGAGAGGAGGATGAGTGGACTTGAAACTCCTACTACAGATTCACTCTTCATGATTCTGCAATATATAGGTTTCATCATTGCCAAGGTGAATTTAACCTAAAGCTAATTAATAGCATAACTGGTCAAATACATTTAGGATAGCAATGTTTAAACTATCAAGGAAAAACCTAGGAATTTTAAATTGTAATTGACCTTTGTATTTCTAATACCGCCTGTGTCATATTTCAAATTAATTTTTACTTTGTTGAATATGTGTCTTTGAGAGTTTCACCTCTCTAGTAACGGGTGTGTGCTATAAAATGGACATTCATTATGTGGGAAAGCATGTCATGCATCAACTGGAAATAGCTAGGCACAAGAAGGTGCAATCATTCTCAACAATACAGTGCAAACACAGTAATGCAACAGCAGATTGTCAATTTAATTTATTCATTCCACAGTTGGCTATGGAAAGACTCTTATCAAGGTTTGATAATGGAATGTCATGCATTTTTTATAACTCAGTAAGGTCTTTTTGATGGATCTGATTGTCGCTGTAAGATCTTATAATAGATCTGTTATGGCCAACCAGAGCTTTGTGCACAGTATGCCTTGCTATCGAATGGTCAAGCTCATCACAAAATGACAGAACCCATCAGTTAAGAATCTTCATTAATTTTTCAGAGTGTTCGATGTAGACACAGGTATGCTGTTCTGTTAAAATGCTATTTGAAGTTATTACAATACTAGGCAGTGCTACAGCATGTCAGAATCAGACATAAGTAGGTTGAATTTTTGAATCTGGAGACACCTATCCAATTTCATGTGCATTAATAATAGAAAACATTTTTCTCAATGTCCTTGCAATCTCCCCCTTCCTTTTGATCTTGCATATATCAAGTGATAATGCAACAAATGAGGATCAGTACGGTGGTAGCATCCCATCTGGCTCAGGGTTGGTGAAGAGGGACATGATTTACTTTTTTGTCGCAGAATTCAAGTGTCACGTTACACCCTTAAAGTTATTACAGTACAACCAGCTACAAAAAATGATTTGGATACTGGAAATGCATTCTCTTGCACCGTCAGTGTGCAAGACCAAAGAGCAAATTGGAAGTGGACCACAGGTAGTTCTCTTACAACGCAACAGTTTTGTTCTTGTGAAACCTTGCGGAGTAGAAAATCGCTTACAGGGAAATCACTATAGAAAATTGCTATACCTGTACAGCAGAAAGTTGAGTTAACCAAATAGCATCCACCATTCATCAATTGTATTACAGACAATTTGCATTAATGAAACATGTGCTTATAGCAGAACTACCTGTGCTAACAGAACGGAGAAGCTGGTGTTTGTAAAGACTGCCCTACTAGCCAAGATACCTGAAGATAGAGAGCTTTGTTTTGCTTTTCTGTGCACGTGACACCAGACTGAAATGGACCCAAGGTTTTAAGTAATGAACTGCTTTGCCAGTAACCAGCATCACAGAATGGCATTGCGCACACAAGTGGAACAAAAGACTCTCTTCTGACCCTTAAAAGGCTTTTAGAAAAAAAGTGAGAACAAAAGCACAAAATGGAAATGAAAAACTTGAAAGCCATTTGGAAAATAAAACAAATATGTAGCATTTCGGTGCTTGCTAGTAATAAGGGATTTCTGGCCAAATTGCTCATTTATTCACTTGGCTTTTCAGACATGGATCACATTTTTTAAGACTGTACTTTGATGTGAGAGAAGATGATGCTTCATCAGCTATCATTTGATAATGAATTGCAGAGCAAGATTCCATAAATGATATCACTCATTAGCGCAGTTTTGCCACCAGGACTGAAGAACGTGCGTCCATTTTACATTTGCCGCAACTTCCCTCTTAAATGTAGGATATGTCACTGAGTTTAGGTCCAAGGTGCTGTGGCTGTTGCCTGAAAAATATCTAATCTGATGAGCTAACGGCTGAACTAAATTAGTCACGAAGACAATCTTACAATCAATTCCATCCACCCAGCTGCAGATCAGCAATATGAACTTTTAAGGGACATACACACAGGGAAGGTTATGGACCAAACACAAAACTGGATGAAGTCGCAACAATCATTCAATGCAATTTAATCCTATCCAAATCCCATTGGAAAAATGTGAGCTCATGTCCCACACCTGAAACTTGAGCATAAAATTGCAGATGAGGGTGTACTGCACTGGCAGAAGAGCTGTCTTTCTGATGAGACACTTAACCCAGTGGGTATAAAAGATCCCATAGCAGAAAATCAGATGAGAGCCCCTGGGTGGCTTGACTGATATTCAGTCCTAATCTAGCACCATTTAAACAGATGATCTGATCATCTTCCCGTTGCAGTTTGTGGGATCTTGCTGTGTGCTGCATTGCGGCACTGATGACATTGGTTGTAAAGTGTTTTGGGACATCACAAACTCATGAAGTGCACTGTATAAACCAAAGTGATTCAGCTATTCAATCTACATTAAGGGTAGCTGAGAATATAAAGTACATAATTTAACACCTCCAATGTCTTTTCCCTCGAATGGAAAATATCCTCTATTCATTTTAAAATACGTTTGATAGTTCACTTTGACAATGATTTTAGTTAAATGGATGATGAATATTCCAGAATTAATGAGAATTCTGGCCTTATTTTTGTTTGTTCTGCTAGACAGGCCAGCATTTACTACCTATGCCCAATTACCCTCAAGGTTATAGTGGTGAACTGCCTGCGTGAACCATTGCAGTAGATGTGCGTTGCAAGTATGTCCACTCACAGTGCTATCAGTAAGTATATTAATTAGTTCATGCCTTGTGACTGATCCCTGGTCATAAACATAATTTTCAGGTTCCAGTCGGGAATATCCTTATTTCCCAGTAGTGGTAACCCTGACATTGTAGCTGCATTGCCTTGCTTCTCCGACTGTCAGTATATGTTTCATTTGAGTAGTCTGACAGACGCAGAGCCCATTTCTGCAGGTGTGCTGCCGCCATTGATGGTATTCCCATATATGGACCAAAAATCGAGTTTAGCAGCCTGTGGTCCATCAGCAGCACAAAGTGCCTGCCATAAAAGGAATGAGTGAACTTGCTAACACTGAACACTATGCCCAGTCCTTCCTTCTCTACTTGAGCATACTTTTCCTCCATCTTTGATTTTGACCTTGAAGTGAATGCAATGAATGGGTCTTTCCATTTGGCAAATTGAGCGACAATACAGAGCTAACTCTATAAGGCGAAGTGTCACATGCCAACTGCAGTGGTAACTTCGGATTGAAATGAGTCAACATTTCTGATGTTTTCAGGGCTTGCTTCACCTCCTCGTAAGCCTCCTCACAGTTGTGGGTCCATTTCCACAGCCGCCGATGTAGGAGTTTTAGCACAGTTGCCAGATCAGACACAAATTTGCCAGAGTAATTTGGCCCCAAGAGTGATCTCAGTTAAGGCACAGTTGCATGTCTAGGGTCTTCCATGATGGCCTTCCTCTTGGGCATCTTGTGTAGTCCCTTGCCATTGATTACATGGCCCAGGTACTCGATGGAGACTTTGAAAAACTTGTATTTCTCGTTTTTTACTTGAGGACTGTGCTCCTGCAACCTTTTTAGGGTTTCTTCTAGGTCTTTCAAATGCTCCTTTTTAGAGAATCCAATAACCAAAACATCAGGCAGCACTGTGGTTCAGTGGATAGCACTACTGCCTCACAGCACCAAGGCCCTGGGTTTGATTCCACCCTTGGGCGACTGACTGTGTGGAGTTTGCACATTCTCCCCATGTCTGCATAGATTTTCTCCAGGTGCTCCGGTTTCCTCCTACAGTCCAAAGCTGTGCAATTAAGTGGATTGGCCATGCTAAGTTATCCATAGTGTGTAAGGTAGGTGGGTTGCAGGGTTACAGGGGTAGGGTATGGGCGTAGGTCTGGTTGGGCTACCCTTCAGAGGGTCAGTGCAGACTCAATGGCCGAATGGCCTGCTTCCACACAATAGGCATTTTATGATTGTCCAGATAACAATGGACACCTCGTAATCAACTCAAAATTTAGTCCATGGCCCTCGGGAATAGAGCTGCCCCTGACATCATGCCAAAATGAAGTTGTTTATAGCGGAACAATCCCCCATGTATCATTATTATCAGCTGTGGCTGAGACTCCTTGCTACCCCTATCAGCAAGTAGGCCTGCAACAGCTTCATTTTTTAAGTTTCTTTTCCCAAGCCAGTCCGCTGAAAAGATTGTCAGTGCATGTAAGTAGACATTAATACACACTCAGGACTGGATGGACTGTGTCCTTAAAGTCACCACAAATCTTCACTGCATCATCTGTTACTAAGACAGGAATGATTGGAGCGGCCTATTCAGTGATAGTTAGTAGTTCCGATGGTCCCAGGTTCACCAACTATTCCAGTTCTGCCTCCACTTTAAGCTGGAAAGCACACAGTACTGGACGTGCCTTTAGACTCCTTGGACAAGCCTCTTTCTTCAACTGAAGTTTAATTTCTACTCCTTTTATTTCCCCCAGGTTCCCTTGAAGACATCTTTATACCTCTCCAAAATCACTTACAAACTTTTTTTTGAGTTCCCAGGGCCTATTAACCATGCCCCAATTTAGTTTTAATTTCTATAACTAGAAGCTTCTGAATAATGTGATGAAGTCAGCTTTCACTGTATACAGTGGTAATTCGGCACATTGGTTCCTTCGCTGTACATTTATCAGTACATAGCCCTTCAGTGGCATCACTTGTTGAATGTACATCTGTTGTGTAATCTCGGCAGGCTCCAATGGCAGTGCCTTTAACTTTTCCCTATATATTGATTTGGGAACCAGGGATACTGCTGCATCTGTGATAACAAGGTGTAGAGCTGGATGAACACAGCAGGCCAAGCAACATCAGAGGAGCAGGAAAGCTGACGTTTCGGGCCTAGACCCTTCTTCAGAAAAATGCATCTGTATCCATTTTCATCTTTACTGTCTTCCCCTCTAATTTAGAAGTAACCCTGAAACAATCACACAGACAGGATGTTGAATTGAAACTCTGATGACTCAAAACCTTCTATTTATCCCGCAGATCGGGCTGACTCCCTGTCTTCTCCTGGGCTGGCAGCACGTGCCTCAGGTCTTGTCCTCTTTGTTGTCTCCTTTTGATGCCTCTTCTCTTGCTTGGGTTGTACACAGCAATTTTGAACAATACAACCCACTCCCTTGCATCTGCGACACTTGGCCTCAAGTCCAACATTTGATGCCTTGTGGCCACTCTTGCCACATTGGTGGCATCCCATTGTCTGTACTGCACTTTGCTGAGTATCTGCTACTTAGCACACACTGGATTCATCATTCAACTGTGATATTTCACTGGCAGCCAACTCCATCGACATAGCAATTTCAAAATCTGCCTTGACTTGCAGGTTTCTCCTTGTTAGTAGCTTCTGTTTGATGGCTTTGAGTCAAGAATTTGCAGTGTTCTATTAACGCCTTTAATGCACCACAGATTGGGCAATGGACTCTCCTTCATGCTGTACTAGTTAATAAAAATGGGACCAGCAGTGCCTTTTGTGCAAAATAGTTTCTCAACACTTCATAATGTTCTTGGTATGTCTTCTCCATGGGTTTTTCTAGTTGTAATAAACTTCTTACAATCATGAATATCTTACTCCCAATGGTGGTCAGGAAAACTGGTAGGATAAAGTCATTAGTCACTTTTTCTCCTTTAATTACGCTTTAAAATGTTTAAGGCACAGAAGCCAATTTTCTGACTCAACAAATGGTCCCATGGTTTAGACACGGGAAATGCAGGGGTAGGGGAATGTGTTAGCATGGGATGCTCTTCGAAGGGACGGTATGGACTTGTTGGGCCCAATGGCCTGTTTACACACTGTAGGAATTATATGTTATTCTATGATGAGTCTGGTAACCATTAGCAGCCCAAGTCCCCTCAGTGAACTCTGTCTGCATTGGCTGCACCCTTACTGAATGTGTTAGCGTACTATACTTCCCTGGTGACGATCACAGCCTGTGTCCCCTTGCCATCGCTCTCAGTGATTACTTCAGTCATCTCCTGGGTGAGTACTCACCTTTTCAGCCGTTGGCTGAGCCTGTGTTTCCTCACAACCACCGCTCTTGGCCCAAACACCAGTGCATACTGATTTTCGCTGCTGCCGACCACAGCTCAAGTCCCCTTGCGACTATTTCCCTTGGCATTCCTTCCACAGTCCCATGTCATTTTCAAACCGGATGACATCCTTCCTTCAGGCAAAATGAAATGGTGTTCACACACAGTTTTTGGGCTGGATCCCACCTTTGTCACCAGTTATCATGCTTGTGGTTCACTAGAACAACAAATAGACAGAAAAGATAGTAGGAACTGCCGATGCTGGAGTCTGAGATAACAAGGTGTGAAGCTGGAGGAGCACTGCAGGCCAGGCAGCATCAAAGAAGCAGGAAAGTTGACGTTTTGGGTCGGGAAGAAGGGCCCCAACTCGAAATGTCAGCTTTCCTGCAACTCTGATGCTGCCTGGCCTAAGTAGACAAAGGATATGGCAAATCACAACAGTACAGTGTACGAATGCGTATCTCCAAACAATGAGGCGAGATGGCACCAGATAGTGATGACCCTTGTTCTGGCAGCGAGGGAACTCATGGCTGGCCACTCCAGGCCCATGGCTGAGCTCTTAACAAGAAAGATTGTAAAATTGAACCTTTATTTTTCTGCCTTTATATTCTATATTTTGGTTTATTTTTCTGTGTTTTAAGATGGCGCCAGAAAGTGGTGATGCTACATAACACTTTTTACATGTGACAATAAATAATTCACAATGGTGGGCAGTAATTGACAGTGGTTGAAGGTATGCCCTTTTAAATGTCTGTGCACATCATAATTCAGCAACACCACTTTACCTAAGGCAATAGTTGCCCTCTATCCACCCAATCAACTCATTTAGTCATCAAAAACAATGTGCTCAAATCTATGTTTTAAAACCTCATTCTTCTGTTAGTTAAATTAATATTATTTATTATAAAATGAAAAGGCAATGTAGCTCAACTGATGACAGTGTGGCTCATGAATAACACAGTCAATGATGATATCACAAAGTTTTAACTGCCTTCCTGCTAAAATGAGGATTATTAGATAAGCCATGATCTCATTTAATGTCAGAGCAGACAAGATGGCCTGAATGACCCGCTTCTGCTCCTATACATTTACGGTCTTATGGACTGCTACCATAACCAAATTCAGAAGACAGCAGTTGCTCTAGGAGTCTGGTATCAAGCAGGTGAACAAGTCAGTGAGGCTGATTTCGACCAATTAGTGCTCAATTCTGGTCCAGTTGACTTAGGAGAGGGTATTGCTGTTGGTCTGCCTTTGACCCTGAGCTTCCTGAGCAGGCACTCTTCATCAAAGATGAGAGATATGAGGTTAAAACAAACCTAATTTAAACATTAATTAATGGAGAAAGAATATTGCAAATCATAAGGTAAATTTCACTTTAAATATTCAATGCAACAAAAATATACCTGACATGGCTGCAGGTACTTGCCTGTTCTGCACACAAACATGGCATCATTTGCAAGCTAACTTCATTTCAGTAAGATTTTAACTCTGTATTTTTCTGCACATTTGATTGTATTTGCATATCAAAAATAAATTTAAAGAAATACTTCGCCGAACAGATATCAGTGACCTGCAAGGGCACTCACAATAGCTCCTCATACTCTTTTTCAAACTTAACATCCAACTGAGAGGCAGACCATTTTATCTGAAAGATGGTACTGCTGACAGTATAACACTCCATCACTACTATATGACTGGAGTGTAACCACATATTATAGAACTCTAACTCTAAAGTGTGACATGAACCCACAACCACCTCCTGCCTCAGTGGTGGGAATAAACCACGTCAACAACAAAAAAAAGCATTTGAGAATTTTGGTTAATTGAGACCCCCGAGTTAACACACTGAAAAGAAATGCCAATGTTTGGGTTTTGTGGAATATTCAAAATCTGATGCATTTACTTGCTAGTTTAGAAAGAATGCTTTCTGTTGTTTTTACTTCCTGCGCTGCATGTCTTCTGGTATGCTTTGTGATAATTTGCTGTCAATTTTCTATTCAATCAATCATGATGCATCTCCTAGTGAGAGCTTCAGTGAGGCTTTGAGAGCACTCTTAAAGAAAGATCAGATATTCCCACTGACTCTCATGTGCTGGTCACACGTTCAGCAATAAATATCGAGTAATTTTTGTGGTAGATTGCCCTGTCTTTAAACTTTGAGAACTTTGAGAACTTTCCATTCAGATAAGTAAAGATAATGAAGAAGTGTTACATGGCAAGATTACAATGTTTTTGGACTCTGGTGCCCATCCAGTGCTTGGCCTTTCTAAGTCAAACTGAAAGCACCAGACTCCTCCAGTGCTTTCTCTTTATTTTTGACTTCAGGGTCCACTGTATTTTGCTTCTATTCAAGCAGAGGGAAATTTCACTCACAGCGTGCTGGATTTTATTTTATAAAATATACATCTCATTCTTTCTCATCCATTAAATTGCTTTGATTAAAAACCCTTTCACACTTAATTGTTCATTTGTGCAATTTCCTGATGTAAACCCTTCTCAACAGAGAATGACCTCAGAAGGCAGGACTGCTGAAGATCATTTTGGTCATGTCTTTTCTTTTACTTGTACTTACTCAAAGGCTGTAGCACTTCCTGAGAGGAAACTCATTGGCTGTAGCACATTTGAGAGCAAACTCATTGGGAATTATCAAGGTATAATTACAGTTGCTTCAAAATTTTTCCATGCCAGACATTTTTAGGTTAGCAGTATTTTCAATAAGGTTATCGTAAAGTAGTTGACAAGCTGGGTAATTTGTTACCTACAGATTGAGACTAACAGTAGGTAGGGTGTGATGACAGACTATGTGATAACAAGACCTGGTGCGTGTGGTAGGGGTTGAGGCCATAGGAGAGTTTAGGCTCTAAAGTTATTGAACTCGTTATCGCGTCCTGAGGGTTACAGAGTCTCCAAGTGGAGAATGAGGTTTGGTCTTCCAGTTTGTGTTGAGCTTCACTGGCATTACACACTACCTTTTGTTAGTCACTAACAGTCCCCATTATCAGCTACTTACCCTCCCAGACAAATCATTATCAACTTCTTTGTCTACACAATTGTTCTTCTCTCTCTTCGGGTTCTATCCTTTATCCTATCGTTTACACCCCACGCCAACCCCTCCCTATTTTCTGCAATATGAACCAACGTTTTCCCAGCTACCATCAGTTTGGATGAAGGGTCACCGAACCCAAAACGTTAACTCTGATCTTTTCTTCACAGATGTTGCCAGATCGCTAAGATTTTCCAGCAACTTTTGTCTTTGTTCCTGATTTATAGCATCTGCAGTTCTTTTGGTTCTTATTCGGTATTTAACTCACTGCCATTTCTCTTCTAGGCATGCCTGCCTTGAAGAAAATCTTCTCCTTTCTCTGACGGGATTTCCATTCCAGTCTTTCTTCGTGTCCACCAACATTAATTTCACTGTGAGTCTTGGTGTTCGACCAAGGATTTGCTAAAACTTGTTTCCACATCCATAGGACATTCCTCAATGACTGCCTCCAGCTCAGACTCACCTCACGTGGATGCCAACTGAAGTTTCATCCCTCATGTTTTGAATCCTCCCAGGATCACAGATATCTCCATGATGTTCAATGTTCCACAGACAGCTGCTCTCACCGCATGCTGAGATCCACACTCAGTGCCGTGCTGCATCACATGCACAACAGCACCACCCCTATCGGCAGGTTAATAACAAAGTTAGGGTTAGATCTAAGTGCACAGAGTGCAGTCATCTTGGAGGGAGAATGATGGAACTGGGTGAACGGGTATGTGGGATGGGGACAGGACTCTTGCCCAAAGAAATGGGCACGGAGGCGAAGATAGCAGATGAAGAATTTGACGTCATGTCGTGCCCGAAATTCGTTGGATTTGGTGAGGGAAGCCTGGAAATTGAGGTGACCAATATCAAATCGACAGCTCTCAATGAACAAATTGAGGTTCCAGAGGGCCATTCCTTGACCTTTTCCTCCAATGATATCGTGATACCCTGGTTCAGGGGTTGCACCACTCTGCAATTCCACTCCTTCCTCTGACACATTCATTGTGCTAACAAGAAACATTTGCTTTCAGGTATCAAGGCCCACAAGATGCAACAACTCAAAGATACGCAGGGCTCTCTGGAACCTTCCTCTCCTCCCCTTCCCTTTGACTCCATGCCCTCTCCCAACCCATCCTCCTGTCCTCCTGTCAGGTATTCACCATCCCTCCTAACCTTCTGCTCTGTACTCAGCAAAGGCCTCAGCTTTATTTCTCTGTTTCCCCACCTTAACAAATTTCAGGCACGACATGACGTTGAATTCTTCTTCTGCCATCTTCGCCTCCATGCCCATTTTTTTGGCAACAGTCCTGTCTCCATCCACATACCCCTTTGCCCAGTTCCATCATTCTGCCTTCACATGAACCCCTGCCCCCCATGGCCTTTTACCTGCACTCGTTCTGTTCAATGAGAACTGTCGGCATGATATTAGTGGCTTCAATTGCTCTGCCCCCCCCACCCCCGCCAAATCCAACCTATCTCCCTCTAAACTGATTGCACTCCATGTGCTTAGATTTAACCCTAACTTTGTTATTAAGCCTGCCAATAAGGGTGGTGCTGTTGAAGTCTGGCATAATGACCTCTACACTGCAGAGGCTGAGCGCCAGCTCTCAGGTACCTCCTCCTATCTTCCTCTGGGCCATCACTCCACCATGACACATCAGCCCATTGTATCAACTATGGTAACTGATCTCATTTCATCTGGTGACATCCCCCCAACTGCCTCCAAGCTGATAGTACTCCAGCCCCGCACAGCTCGCTTCTACCTCCTTCCAAAAATCCACAAACAGGACTGCTCAGGCAGACCCATTGTTTCAGCCTGCTCCTGCCCCACAGAACTCATCTCTTCCTACTTTGACTCAGTCTTCTCTCCCCTGGTCCAATCCCTGCCCATGTACATCCATGATTCCTCTGATGCTTTACGCCAATTTCAAAACTTCTAGTTTGCAAGTTCCACTGCTTCCTCTTTACCATGGACATGCAATCCCTTTACACATCCATTCCCCACCAGGAGGGTCTTAGGTCTCTCCCCTTCTTCCTGGAGCAAAGACCAGTACTGTCCCCACACACCACCACCGTCCTCTACTTGGCCAAGCTCATCCTCACCCTCAATAACTTCTCTTCTAACTCCTCTCATTTTCTAGAGGTCAGAGGGGTGGCCAGGGTACACGCATGGGCCCCAGCTATGCCTGTCCCTTTGTGGGGTGTGTGGAACATTACTTGTTCCAGTCCAATTCCAGATCCCACCCACAACTCTTCCTCTGATGTATCGATGATATCATTGGTGCTGTTTCCTTCTCTCAGCCGGAATTGGAAAATTTTATCGATTTCACTTCCAACTTCCACCCTACCTAGCTTTGACTCCTCCCGTCCCTTCCTCAATGTCTCTGTTTCCATTTCTGGGAATAGACTGGCCCAATATCCACAATAAACCCAATGACTTCCACAGCTACCTGGACTATGCATCCTCAGGCCCTGCTTCCAGTAAAGACTCCATCCCATTCTCTTAGTTCCTCCGTCTCCGTCACATATGTTCAGATGTGGCAACTTCGACAAGGGAGCCTCCAAAATGTCCACCTTCTTCTTTGACCAAAGATTCTCCAGTACCAATGTCAACAAGGCCCTCAACCGGATCCAACCCACTTCCACCCTCATCCCCTCTCTTCCCTCCCACAACAGTGGTAGGGCTCCCCTTGCCCTTACCTACCATCCTACCAGCATCCACATTCAGAAGATCATCAGATGCCATTTCTCCTGCCTCCAGCAAGGTGCTACCATTAGGCACATATACCCCTCCCCTCCCTTGGCCGCTTTCCACAGGAAGCGTTCCCTCCGGGACACCCTGGTCCACTCTTCCTTTGCCCCCAACAACCACCCACAGCCCCACAACACATTCCTCTGCAACCAGTGAAGGTGAAACACTTGCCTATTTACCTCCTCCCTCCTCAGTATCCAAGGGCCCAAACACTTCACCTGCACTTCCCAGAATCTAGTCTACTGCATTTGCTGCTCACAATGTAGTGTCCTCTACAGTGGGGAAATGAAGCATAGACTGGGTGACCGCTTCGCAGAACATTCACGTTCTACTTACCAAAAAAGACCCTGAGCTACCTGTTGCCTGCTACTTTAACACCCCACCATGTTCCCTAGCCAACATCTCTGTCTCCGGTTTGCTGCAGTGTTCCAGCGAAGCTCAACACAAGCTGGAAGGACAACACCTCATTTTCCACTTGGGGACCCTGCAGCCCTCAATGTCAAGTTCAATAATTTTAGGGCCTAAACTGTCCCATGTCCTAGCCGCCTACCCCACAAACCAGGTCTTGTTAACACATAACCTGCCATTACACTCAAGCTATTGTTACACACTATCAGTCCCCATTAACAGCTATTCACTCTCCTAGCCAGATCGTTATCAACTCCTTTGTCTAACCAATTGCTCTTCTCTCTCTTCGGGCTCTATCCTTTATCCTATTGTTTACTCCCTACGCCATGCCCCTCCCTATTTTCTGCGATATGAACCGACGTTTTCCCAGCTACCATCAATTCTGAGGAGGGGTCACCAGACCTGAAACATTAACTCTGATTTTGTCTTCACAGATGCTGCCAGACCTGCTTTTCCAACAACTTTTGTTTTTGTTTCTGATTTACAGCATCCACAGTTCTTTCGGTTTTTACTCTTTACGTTCTGGTATGCTGCTGGTATTTTCCATTGTGAAAGCTGATACAAAGTACTTATTCAGTTCCATTGCCATTTTATTGCTCCCTGTGACTACTTCTCCAGCCTCAGTTTCCAGTGGTCCAATGTCCACTCATGCATCTCTCCTACCCATTAGATATCTAAAACTACTCTTACAGCACTCTTACAATATTTTTTATATTAATGGCTATCCTACTCTCATATTTCATCTTCTCACCACACTGCTTTTTCAGTTTTTTTTTAAGGCTTCCCAATCCTTTTGCTTCCCAAGAATATCAATCACGTTGTATGCTTTTTCTTTTGCCTTTATGCTGCCCTTGATTTACCTTGTTAACCAGGTTTGCCTCGTCCTCCCTTTACTATATTTCTTCTCCTTTGGGATGAATTTCCACTGTGCCTTGTGAATGACCCTCAGAAACTTCTTCCATTGCTGCTCCACTACCTTCTGTGCTAAGTTCCCCTTCCAATCAACCCTGGCCAGCTCGTCATGTCTTTGTAGTTTTTTTTTAAAATTCAAGTGCAGGATAGGCAGCATTTGTTGCCCATCTCTAAGATTCACCCACATTATCTGGAGTCACATGTAGGTCACGCCAGGTAGCATTGGCAGTTTCCTTCCCTAAAGGACTTTATGAACGGGATGGAATTTTCCTGACAATTGACTCATGGTCATCATTAGGCTCTTCAGTTTCCACCATCTGCCGTGGCAAGATTTGAACCCGGACGTCCAGACTGTTCACTGGGTCTCTGGATTATCAGTCCAGTGATAATATCACTGCGCCGTTACCTCCTCTTGTTACCTTTACTCATTTGTAATACTGTTACATCTGATTCAATTTTCTCTCTTTCTCAAAACACATGGTGAATTCTATTATATTACAGTCACCATCCTTGATGGGTTTCTTTGCCTTCATCTCCCCAATTAAGTCTGTCTCATTGCACATCGTCAAGTGCAGAATTGCATAGTTTATTTTCTTCCCATATACTGACATGCTGGGAGACCTGTATACAATTCCCATCAGGGCCTTTTCCTTTGCTGTTCCTCAACTTTATACAGATATATTGTATACACCGTATCACTTCTCGCTGTTGATTTAATTTCATTTCTTACTAACAAAACAACTCTGCCTCTCTTCTTATCTGCCTGCCCTTTTGATAGCATTATATCCTTGGATTGTTGGTACTTATGTGGACTACAATAATTGGATCTTCCCCCATCCACTCCGAGTTCCTGGGTAGTCCAGATGACTTATCCTGAACCCGCACACCAGGCAGGCAACATTGCCTTTAGGACTCTTGATCTTGACCACAGAGAATAGTGTCTATTTGCCTGATTATACTATCCCCTGTTAAAATTACATTTCTCTTTTCTTCTCCCTCTTGAGTAGCTTCCTGTACCATGGTTCTATAATCAATTTGCTCATCCTCCCTACAGCCCCACCCTTAACTACACAGGAAGCAAGAATCTCAAACCTGTTAGACATGCTGAAGGGCTGAGACTCCTTCAACACTACCTCCTAGATCTCTCTACCTGCTTCACTTGTAGTCACACCCTTTTATCTCTGAAAACTGACTGAATTCAAGGTAGTTAATCTAAGAGGCACAACTGAGTCCTGAAGCATCCAGGTAACTCTCCCACTCCCTGATGTTTTAGATTGTCTGAAGCTCAGACCCCAGCTAATCAGCTCTTGAAACAGAGTTCCTCAAGCAGCCAACACTTGCTTTCGTGTTTCACTATGAATCACAATGAGGTCTACCAGTTCCCACATCGTGTAGTTGCAACACATTGCCTGGTCCAGCATCTCTACTTTCATTACTTGGTTCTTAATTTGAATTTTTAAAAAATTGGACTGGTCTCTTTGGTCGTAGCCTGTAAGCATTTCCCCTATTTACCTTAAATCTGAAAGTAATATCTTATAGTCAAATTAGTAACTATTATCAACCAACGATCTTATAGTTTGCGCGCAATGTTACTCTTTTATGCTTGGCCCCTGATCCTTGGCTTCAATTTATCTTGTTAAATACATTATAAATTATGAGCTTTAAAAAAAACAAGCAAAAATCATCTCTTCCCCTCTGCACTACATTCTCATGCTGCCTCCAACTTCCCTGAACTACATACTGTCTTGGGCTGTGTCTTACTTTGGATGTGATCTTTCCTTCTTGACCATGCAAAGCTTACTGGATCGGAGAACTATCATAGACAAGAATAACACAGTAAAAGTATTGCATTTAGATGTTTCAAAATGCCTATAATTAAAAAGGTGCCATATTGAAAATGAATGAAAGATGTTAGTATCTGCAGATTCAGAGATAGGAGGCGGAATGAACAAGACAAAGTAGAGACCATGGCTAAAGAGTAGCTATTCAGAGTGGCAGAAGGTGTGAAGGGGGATTCTACTCAAGCAACAAATCACAACTCTTCACAAACTATCAAGAATTTAGACTTTGGAATCAAAAATACAATTTCTAAATTTATAGACAACACCAGGTTTTGTGGACAGTCAAGATGCAACAAGTGATAAGACAAAACTAATAAATATAGACATACAATTGGCTAAACAATTGGCTTTTAACATAATTAATGATCACTTTTGTTTTGGAGAGACAAATGAGGTCCATTCTTATTTGGAAATTTAGAATTTAAATGAGTTTTGGGAACAAAGAAGGCAGTCACAGACCATACAAAATCATAATGTCCTTTTTATGTTTGATCACTCCCAAAGATGTAACTCAAGCAACAATTTATTTCCGAAGGAATAGGATTGAAAAGTATAGAATTTATGCTAAACTCATATCAAATTTCAGTTTGATCACAGTTGCAGCATCGTGGAAAATTCTGATTGCCATATCATAAAATAGGGCACTGGAGTAAAACTGCAGAAAGATGTACAGATTATGTGCATCAGTCTCAAAAGAAGAGGGCTAAAGGGTAACTCAATAAATGCATTTTCTTAATTAACATTTCGGATAAGAGAAAAATAAAGTAAAATTAGGAAACCATCAGTCACCAAGAAATCAAATAATGAATTCAGAACAAATCTCTTCAGAGACAGAGAGAGGCACAGAGAGAGTAAAACAGCAAGCACAAGAGAGAGTGAATCAGAGTGATATGACAAGAGAAAAAAAAGTGAGACAGAGAGAGAGAGACACAGAGAGAGAGAAAGAGAGAGAGAGAGAGATGCACAGGGAGACTCTTTATCCCATGGAACAATGAAGCAAATTGGAGATGTATTTAAGGAAAATCTAGTTAGCAATCTCAGACAGAGGGGAGTAGAGACTCATGCTGATGTCCTTACTTAAATTGGTCGAGGAAGAGGCTGAGTTGGAAGTAAACAGTAATAAAGACTGATTGGGCCAAATAGCTCACTCTTACGCTGCATATTTTATGAAAGGTAAATGAAAATGAGCAAAACAAAAAAGTATATTTTTTCTGCTCTCCCACTTTCGAATCCCTCATTGTATCCCTTCTGCTACTCTAGTCTTGGCTATTCCTATATGGTCAGCTACCTCACAATCGAATTACAATGACTTCCACTCCATTATGCATCCTCATGTTTAGTGACACCTCCAGTAACAATTGTAACTTCAACTGCTAATGCCTCAATTACTTTATTCTAAGTTTTATGCTGATTCTGCTACTCACGCAGTTAGTTACTCTGGGCTGTTATTGTGTACACAATTTCTTACCTATCCACTAACATCATCCCGCCCCCTTGACCTGTCCGTCCTCCCTGGACTGACCTATCTCCTCCCTACCCCCCTACCTACACTCACCTTTACTGGCTCCATCCCCGCCTCTTCGACTTGTCTGCCTCCTCTCCACCTATCCTCTCCTCTATCCATCCTCTATCCGCCTCCCCCTCTCTCCCTATTTATTTCAGAACCCTCTTCCCCTCCCCCATTTCTGATGAAGGGTTTAGGCCCGAAACGTCAAGTTTTCCTGCTCCTACGATGCTGCTTGACCTGCTGTGTTCATCCAGCCCCATGCTTGTTATCTCGGATTCTCCAGCATCTGCAGTACCTTTTATCTCTTCTTACATGCTGCTGACTTCTCGTCGTAGAGAAAGGTGCTCTCATTCTCTTCAGTATTGTAATACTTCATTTTCATCCATACCTTACAGGCTATTGAATATAGCACTCTAGTGTAGTAGGTAAGACTTTGCTCTTAACGTGTTTTTTCCACAATCGACAATTTCTTCCTCTCTGAGTTCTATACATCGGTTACATCTTTGGTCATTTGTACATTCTGTTAGATTACATCTTCCCTAAAGTTTCACTCCTCCTATATTAATGTGAACAGTTTTCAAAAGTTGCTGGATTTGCCTAGATCATCAATACCACTCTCTCCCTCAACCCTCAAAAAATAGAATCTCTCAAGTTGGAACTTTTGCTGGGCACATAAAATTAGTTTCTTTAATTTTGGCATGAGAGTTGACATGCTTTACTAGTTTTCTACATCATAGTCTATACAATAGACCACAGAGTTGGATTCTTGTTTACAACACAGACTACTTACACTGCCACAATATCTCAGATTTGCATAGAATCTGACTACTGTGCTTACTGCTGCTAACCTTCTGTACTGACTGAAGACACTATAATTGGCTGCATTGACACAGAGTGACTGAAGGTGAGCAGATACCTTTACACTAGGATGTCACATGCTGTACTTTCATGTAAGTGTATTAAGAAGGAGTAGGGCCTGGTCTGGTCCCATACCACAATATAAGAGTGATGGTGGTCTCACATTGCTAGAGCTATCAGATTCTTCAGATTTTCTGACTATATAGTGAGTTCAGTTGATCTATTCTTAATGGCTGTTGCTTCTGATTTTGCCTCTTAATCAGACTTGCCAGTTTCAAAGTTGACAGTACTTTTGCCCTGTGCCTAAAATTGTACAGTTGTGCTGCTTTTTGCTGTCGTGTGTCTTCATTTCCTGAACCTGCCGATGGCTATATTTGAATTGACATTGGACTTTAAAAATATTACAGTGTTAATCATCATCATATTTGTAATTCAGCTGATGAATACCATTACTTAAACGGTGTGCCAAAGCAGAGTAATGCTCATTCTGCAGCCTGCATTCTGGGACATTAGTGAGTTTATAGTCGTGACCATTTTCTTTTCTTCTCCATCTGATGGACGATGAAGAAATGGTGAACTTCTCATTTGCCAGATACCTACCTGTGAAGTGAATGACCTGAATTCCCTACTCACAAATGCAGGAACATCGTGCTTTGGGATATTACTTCCTCTGGGAAACAATGTGTTACATAAGCTCATCTCAGTACTATGCCAGGGTCTGTTGTAGTTTGAAAACTTGAAACTTTAGTGCATTTTGTTTAGTAGTCTTACTCTCAAGGTTGTTTAAAAACTTGTAATTAGCCTTCCTGGAAAGTTTGAGAACATTTTCCTTCCGTTAGCCCTTGACTGTTGACTGCACACATATGATATGATGAGATAAATACGTTCATTTCTTTTTGAAATACCTGGCTACCATACTGACTATTCAGCTTGTGTTCTGCATTGTGAGATTCCAAAAAAATGCCTCCAGTGGAGTCTTTCTAGAATATCTTACGTTGACTGCTATATAACCATTCTATTGTCATATACCAAAATGTCTTACAAAACTATCATGTGTTGCTTTTGTTTGTGATATCTTTTCAAGAATTTATCTGCCTGCTGTATTTTGATGTGCCTTCTAGAATATGTCACCTAATATTTGTTAGAAGTCATATACAGGCTTCCATTTTGCCAAAAACGGGAATTACTCCTAGTCCATTCATGGTGCCTATTGTCAATACGTCTGGGTTATAGGAAATTAATACTTCCGAGGACAGAAACTTCTCAATACGTTTTCTGAAAGGCTACTCTCTGCTCTTGTCTTTGGTACCATTGTTGCCTCTTTTTTATTAAAAACTCTCTTATGCATCATGTCAGGCTAGTGAAGTTAGGGATGATCTTTCCTACTAGATTTATTATACTTAGGAAGCATTGTGCATTGTTTATGCAGTTTGATGCTGGAAATTTACTTATGGCCTGCAGCCATTTTGGATCAAAAAGTGATATTTGTTCTTGGATTGTTTCCCAACAAAAATGTTTCTTCAAAAAACTATTGATACTTCTCATTTAGTGCACAACTTGCATTCTTTCGTACCCTCAACACTTCTCTGAATCTCTGGTTATGTTTGTTGTTTGTCTCTTTGACTATACACCAGAATATTGTCCACACAGCGAATGGCTCCTCATTTTCCTTCAAAGATGCTTGACATCAGTTTCTGAAAAATTTCCTGCATGGAGAAAATGCTGATTGACACCTGACAATTGAAAGGACTGACAACTTAAAGACCCATTAAAATGCTGAGATGAATGTAGTCAGGAACATTTGGCCTAAGACTATCTGCCAAAATCTACTGTTTACATCGAAATTTTATAAAGATCTTGTTAATTTGGCCAAACTGTTGAGGCATCATGTTTCAATAATGATCGAGATCAGTGAGTGGCAAAAATAGCCTCTTTGTTGAGCATCCACAGTAGCACTGGTCAAGGCAGTGATGGAATCCGAAGTACAGTTTTATAGTAGCCTCTTCATACACAGTTATTATATACATTAAAATTTTAGTATTATGCTGTATCATAGTCATATCTGTAGTACACAAGAGTTTGCATGGCATCTGTCCTGGGGGAGCAGGAGATGATTTAAGCACTTGTTAAGTGGTGGCTGTTACTCCTTATGGGATTATAAAGTCTGTCCGGTCTGAGCTTGCATAATCAAGAGGTGTTCGTCCTTTTGTCTTTAAAGTTAGTAAAGACATTAGACCTGTATGATGTAAATAAATGAGAAATTATATGTGTACTAAATAAAAACATAGAGATATTAAACTGATCTCCCACAGTTGGGTCGTAAGATTTCATTTACTATTGCTGGTTTTGACAGTTCTTATTCATTCATAAGGTTTTACGGGAAGTGTTGTTTTGATAGTAAGTTTCTTAAGGGGCGGCAGCAGCCCTATTTAATACGTATCTGAAAAGAATACTATTAGAGGAAACTATTTGATGTCTGCGACTTATTCAGGTCCCGAGATTTGGTTGCTAAGGGTTAATTAGTGTTATAATGTTTCCATTATTTCAAATGGGTTATGGAGACACAATGGCAGGGATGGCATTTGTCTGATTATGGTATTAAAACTTATTCCAGGGTAGCCTTTAATGCAGAAACAGGTCTAATCACTGCTTTCAGCATGGGCCGATAAGGTGTAAAGAAACTGTAATGGGTTAGATGGGGCATTTAATTTAGTTTATAAAATGTACTACAAAAACACAGTTTTATGAATTAGTGAATGGAAACGTGGTATACTAAACATAGGGTGCTTGTGAGTGAGTTATTCAAGAGAATCATAATACAATATTTCACACTGTCATCCGGTAATGTTTACGGAGGGATTTCTTTTCTCACTCCTTTCTGTAGTTGGGTAAGATCCACACTGACTCTTAGTTCTTCATTGGGTTTAGAAACTGTTTACCAGGTCTAAGTGCCATGGAATCACTTGTCATTGGTGAGATGATCCTGCTTTTTATCATGCTAGGAGATTTCACATTATTTATTGGAGATGGGGAATTCTTGGAGACCAAGCAAATTGTTTTAGTGCCTTCTTGGAGAGTAATATGACATTATTGTTTTAATTTGCTTAAGTCTCTGATAAACTTTGGGAATTCTTCTATTTTCATCCTGCATTATACCATTCTCTAAAGACACCTAGCTAAATATTTGCATTTCTACTAATAGTGAAGAACTCTGATTTCTAACCCGTATAGAGTCTCATTGACTTCTCATCCTTGGTGACTGAATCAAGTGGTGATTTGTCCTATACATGAATGTCAGTGCCCTCTGGACCTTGCAGTTTAATGTTCACAGACAGACAGTCAACAGGCCAAGTAGTCAGTCAATACTGAAACACTTACTTTATGTAGAGTTCAAATTCTTTTTCAAACCCTTGCACCTTCAAATTAATGGTTCAAAATCTCTATTGATTTTCTTTGGCCTCACTTAAGAATGTTGGTTATATATTTTTTTGCTCATCCTTATTGTCTGAATTAAGAAGTTTTATTTTCCATTAATCAAGACATTTTCCCTAGATAGGGCTTTGCATTTTAGGAATGATGAAAGTGCTGCTACTGTACAGTATATCTTGAAGTATCCCAGTCTCTTGCATTGATAGCACGCAGCTCCTTCTGCTTAGTACTTTTTGCATGTGCATTTGACCGAAATGTTGAACAACCTGCTATGGTCCATAATGTTGATTCCTATTTTGACAAGTGGGCTGTGATCATTCTGACATCTGATCCTGTTTGGAGGTTATCCTTGCAGTCATTATGTTTTAGCCTAGTTAAATACTTCACTCAACATATCTGTGGGCTTGCGGTATTTATACACATATTCTTAGAGGCTGTTGGCTCTTTATAACTGAGAGAAAGGTTCTTTCACACTCTTCAGTATTGTATTTACAGAGTATTACGTTGATATATTACAGGTTACTGAATACAGCTTCCTAGTGTAGTGTCTGAGACATCTGCTTACACATTGCGTCCAGTTTCATCTTTTCTGTATTCTGCTGATGTCAGAGTAACATTAGACACATTACTACTTGCATGTTCTAATAAACTACACCAACTTCCAAACTTGTTTAACCCCTTTTCCCAAACAAGCTGCTTTTAAATAAATTATGCCCTAAACTCAGCTTTTGGTTTGCCACCCCAATATCTACCCAGTAGCTTGGGAGTAAAGTTAAAATTTATGGTACTCCTGTGAAGTGAACTGGGATGCTTTACTTGGTTAAAACATGCCAAATAAATACAACTTGTTGTTTCTACACCAAAGGAGATCAATAGCGTTTGATATATGGAATATTGACAGTTGTTGCTGGTGTTTAAAGTGACACGTGATTTATTAGGCTCTTTATATATATAGCTAAATTGAACTGCTGCATTGTTACAGTCACAGCTCCTCAGTTGAAAATCTGCGAACAGTTGCTGATACTTGTAGGTAATGAAGATTTCAGCAAAGGTTACCCCAGTTGTAAAATAGTTCCAATCCCCTCAGCAATACTGCTATTTAACTGGGTTGCAGTGTGGGTAAAGACGTTGGAAAAATAATGAATAATCCCTCAGCTCAGACCTTAGCTAGTATCGTGACGTTTCACTTGTATGGCAGTGCAGGTGATGGCAGCTCACTGGTTTATCAAATTATTAAATAATCTTGTATTTTACTTTAAAAATAAACCTAAATTGTTCTAAGTTGTAAACATTAATCAGTTGGTTACACAAAATATTTCCAGTCTCTTCGTGTAGCATTTTTCAAGTGTCTTAGTGCACAAAGGTTGACAATAGGCTAAATCTTAGCATTTCTTTGGCTAACAGCCAGTTGAAAGAGTTTTCTTGCCATAAGACTTTATGAGATTTCTCCCCTGTATCTTACAAAACTCACATCCTCATTAACTGCCTACCCATCTGCCTGACATAACTCTTGGCCAATTCAATCCAATCTGACCAAGATCTTACTCAGCAGATAGCTGACTAAAGACCAGCATCCCTTGCATTCATGACATGTTTAAAAGGCAGCTGTGCACCTGGACAAGCACTGGCAATCTATCATTGGTCCTCACCAGCTAAGTCATGGTACAGCAGCCACACTGCTCGTGCCACATAGCCAGCATGATGGCTGATACACCCTCACACATGCAACCCCAATTGCTCACCTTAGTCACTGTTTAACTACCAGGCTGCACATGTACGATCCTTAATGCCATAGAGAGGGTATTTAGATGGGATGCAGCTGCTGCTCTGTCCCTAGTGTCCATGGGACGCTCGCAGCCTCTCATTGTCCAATAGGGAACCATCACATACAGGTAAGCAATTGGACAATTCCAAACATGGACTTTTATTAACAGGCAACTAAAGTGAACACAAACAAAATGAGTAGAGACTGCTGTTCTGCCCATTTCCTTGATATAAGAAAATCAAAACAGACATCCAGCATCCAATTCTAAAACTGTGGATTATTTAATTGCAGTGGTAAAAGACTTAAAACCATATGTAAACTACCATGCCTGAACTCAGGGAACACAAACACGAAATGAAAGAAGATGCAAAAGTGTTCTAAAGTTGCAGGCTTCCTGCAAGAAGTAACCTTTAGACAAAACCATACATGACTAGAAGTACTTCTCTAAGTACCATAATAAACAGTATACGTTGTTGACAGTCTACACTCAGCTTTCACTCTCCCAATCAAAATCTTCCCAATTGACAATTGGTCCTATCCTTTCACTGCCCATCTCTCAGGCCTACTGCCAACTGATCAGCATGAGAATTCATAGATACATTGACAGAAAGCTGCCAGAAAATGGTCGACAGATATCTACATATCAATTTGCGGGACACGAGTGCTGACTTTGGGCGGGCCTTCTTGGTGTGGAACACAAATCACTTTCTTAGCCACTGGGTTTAGCTAGGACAAAGTTGGATAGTTCAAAATTAATGAAGAAAGAGATGAAACTAAGTGATGGTTTACCAGCTCAAATTATAGTTTTATGACTTTAAATCTACTGGATTTGTTGACCAAAGAAAACAATTAAATTCAAAAGCTCTCTTGGAATTTGTTTGGAATCATTTTAGTTAAGTCATTTTATGCAAGTGTTTTCACAGGTGAATTACACATATGCCATAGGCCTGTGAGCATAAAATAATGGATTGTTGTAACTTTTCAAATGCTGCATTGAATGTAAACACAACTTTGACCCAAGATGGAGTCTAGGGGTGAGTTGATTTATTCCTATCCAGAGATATAGAATCAATTTCCTGAATAGTCACTGAAACTTAAATGTCTGTGTGGACAAGCTTCCCTTGAAGAGTTATTTAGGATTTAAGATTCCTTGAACTTATAAACACCCAATATCTGGATATTTACAGAAACTGAAATACAACAATCAACCAGATCCGTGTCTGCAAACTCAAAGCTGAATTAAAGAGAAGGTTGGAGAAACAGTTTTATCACAATCAGATGTGATTGCCTACCAATCATTCCCCATTATGTCGCAATGGCTTTTAACATTAGAATGTCCGCACAAAATGGAAATATTGACTGTGCTTACATAATCGAAACTGGCTAGATATGGAACTCTGATTCTTCAAGGGCAGGCCAGAGCAAGTCAGTCTGGGACCATTCAGGATAGGGGTATCATCACATCCCCAAGAAGAAGAAAGGAATACTGCCTAAATAGACAGGAAATGATCAGATGGATTAATTTTCTTTTGCCTGCAATTTTCTTCTTTACAGAATGTCACAGATTTGTGCTATAAACCTAAAAACTTGAAACGTCTAGTTGTCTAAAAATCAAGAGAGAATTGCTTCAGCATTGCAACATTTTCATCGTAAAAATGACCAATTAAGGACACACGACTAGTTTGTGGTTAACCTGTTAACTATCTAAGTGCAGATGTCTTCTCTAAATCTTATCTTAGTTGGCGTATGTATGTTTTCACTTATATTTATAGTCTTATACAGGTTAATGTTTAGTCTTTCATTTGATGTAAATTTAGCAGAGAACCATGCATCTAGGTTTAAAGCAAACAGGTAAAGTATTTCTTCTGCAGGTGTATCATGTTGTGAACAGCTGGGGGCAGTGAGTGGTGGTGGGGGATTGCGGAGTGGTTAAAGGGGGAACCATTATCCCATTACACATCCCCAGCAGTAATAGTTGATAAAGTCACATGGAAGTTTGCTAAATGGCTAATTATTTGTGAAATGGGCATTTATAAATGGAAAAGGAAAGGGGTAGAAGAGAAAGGAAATTACTGATTGCAGTTTTGGTTCCCATATTTAACAAAAGGTATCATTTCATTGGAGGCAGTGCGAAGAAGAATTACAGGATGATCTCATATATGGGGTGGGGGCAAGGCAAAATCATCTTTTGAACAAAGGCTAAACAGGTTGAGATTCTATTCTTAAGGGTCTTGACAGGGTAAATGCTGAGAGGGTGGTTCCCCTTTTGGGAGAGTCTAGGACCAGGGGTCATTGTTTTAGAATAAAAGGGGCATTTATTCATGACTGAGATGAGGAATTTCTTCTGAGAGTTGAAGTCTTTGGAACTTCTTGCCACAGATAGCTCTGGGAGTAGTGTACTGTTAACATTTAAAATGGAGATGGGTAGGTTCTTGATCAGTAGAGGAAATCGAGGGTTACGAGGAAAATACAAGAAAGCGAATGTGAGGAATGTTGGATCAGTCACCATCCTATTGAATGGCAAAGAAGGGTCAATGGGCCCAATAGACTATTTCTGTTCCTATTTTTTTAAATGCTTTTATTTTTCCTATGAAAAAGAAAGGTTATGCATGTATATATACATTTGAGTCATAGGCGGCCTCTTTGGCCCAATAGTCTATGTTGATTAAAACACCAAATTACCTTAATCCCACTTACCTGCACTCGGTTCATAGTTTATGATGGTTTGATATTTTAAGAGCTCATCAATTAACATGCACATAGAAAAAAGTCATTTATACTAAGAACTGCTTCATTTCTGTTCTTTTTGTGCTATGCAGAAATATAGTGCAAGAAGGTTGTTGGAACCCGTGACAAAATATGGAACTGCATTACCAGTGCGGTAAAAACATGGCATAAACGTTTGGAGCTACAAAATTATAAATGAAATTCAAGGGGCCGAGTCTTGAAATCTGACTCTGAATCTAGATAGACAAAGGTAAATTAGGGTGCCTGAAATTCACCTGAGGCTGACTGGCCACATCTGGTTTCAATGTTTTCTTGGACCAGACATTCTGGTATTGGTGGAGACTGCCAATCTACCCCTTTTTAAATGAAAAAAGGGAACACTGCATTTTGGAGAGGGGATTCACTCAGGGTTCCATCAAAAATACAGAGCCGTAATTCCATTCTGAGACTTTTTTCATGGTGCAGAACTAATCCTGTCGCAAAACTGTGACAGAAAGGCAAACCTTCTTTTCAGTCATGCTCCTTTTTGCCAGCAGTCAACTGCCATACTCTGAAATGTGAGAAAAAGATAACTAATAGCCACATTGGCAGCTGCTGACAAAAGTAATTGTGATGTTAGGGTATCAGGTGAGTGTTTGAGATTGGTTGGTGAAATTGAACCCGGGGGGAGCTGGGAAGGCATACATTAGGTCAAAGGCCTCAAGTCTGGCTGCGTTCAAAAGCAACAGGATGCCGAGGGCAAAGTGGAATAGTATAAGGCGTCTGGTATAATTTTTAAAAATCAGTTTAATAGTTATTCAGGAGTTAGAATGTATTTAATAGTCTCACTTTTCCAGAATAATTTTTCTATTTAAATTTCATCATCCGAGTACGGGAATGGCCCAGAGGAATATTCAATTTCCCAGGCAATTTCTGCAGAGAGTTTGCTACTGATGAGGATTCTGGGGTTCCCACGTGTACTTCCTATCTACATTGGAATAATGACTGCCTTATCAGTGAAAACTCTACCCGCTTGTCTTGTTCAGCGTGGCAATTTCAAGGACAAATGAACTCTATGCCCATCCAGTCACTCTAAGTGGGAGCCCACAATGACTAAAGACATCGACCCCATGAAAGGACTTGCATAATCAACGCACAACTGAGTCCGAGTCCAGAGTTTACCCAGCCATTCCCATAAATGTGGAGGAGCTGCTGGTAGTAATTTCTGTTCTTGTTGGCACTCTGGGCACTGCCCCACCAATGCAGCCATGGCTGCATCCAGGCCTGCCCACCAGAAATAAATTCTCATTGACATTTTCATTTTGGAAACTCCGAGATGACCCTGGTGAAGTTCAGCCAGCAACTTTGCTCGGGACTGTCTTCACTTGACTTCCCTGAATGCTATGGCTTGGCGACATTAACATTTCAAGGCTAATTCTTTTTTAAAGCTGATGCATAGGTGCCAAAATGGAGGTCAAGTCATGTACGAACTTTCCATAATATTTACCAGCCCAAGGAGAGACCTAAGCTTCAGCGCAAGATGTGGGAGCTGGGAAATCTTTCATCACCCTCATGTTACCTTCCAATGGGTATAACCTGGTCTTGTCGGCTCTGAAGCCCAAGTAGGTCATTTGGTGTGCCTGGAACACACATTATGCCCTTCTAAGATGTATGCCGTCCTGGGAGAAAGGACTATGTCCAGGTTCTCTAACTGCTCTTTATTGGCCTTCCCTGTTATTAGCACATCATGTAGATAAATAGCAACCTGGGGCAGACCTTGTAAAATGTTTTCCATTGTTCTCGGAAAAAATTTCACAGTTGATGATGGCTTAAATGGCAGTCTAGTAGTTTGGTGCAAACCCTTATGGGTATTAATTATAGCATACTTCTGAGAATCCTCATCTAACCGCAATTGCAAGTACATATGATTCATTAAGGTTTAGAGTAGATTTGTAGTTCGGATTGTGGATGTTGTGGTTGGTTGGCTCACTGTGCTGGTTCGTTGTTGCTCCGCAGACGTTTCATTGCCCTGCTGGGTAACATCATCAGTGCAGCCACTGTTGAAACCTCATCAGAGGCTGCACTGATGGTGTTACCCAGCAGGGTAATGAAATGTCTGCGAAACAACAACGAACCAGCTCGGCAAGCCAACCAACCACAACATATGGCTCATGTCCAGCTTCGCGAAGGATGGCTACTCGACCAGTTTTGTGTTTAAATCCTTTGTGCGAGAGATTAGAAATTTATCCAGCAGCAAAAAGCACTTCACTGTTTGTTTAAAATCTCCACAGAGGCGAATTAACCTGTCAGGCTTCACAATCAGTACAACCAGTGCTGCCCATTCTGCAAACTGGACTGTTTGATGATTCTGAGATAACAAGGTGTAGGGATGGATGAACACAGCAGGCCAAGCAGCATCATAGGAGCAGGAAGGCTGATGTTTCGGGCCTAGACCCTTCTTCAGAAATTCATCCATCTCTACACCTTGTTATCTCAGATTCTTCAGCATCTGCAGCTCCTACTATCTCTAGTTTGATGATTCCTTCAGTTTCCAGCCTTCTGATTTCTGCCTCTACTTTTGCCTAGAAGGCCAATGGCACTGGGCAGGCTTTGAAGAATCATGGAATTGCTTCCTGGTCAACACATAAGGTGGCATTGGCTCCTTAGATAATCCCTAAACTTTCCAGAAGAATGTCTGCATACTTAATTAGGACATGACTCATGCAGCCAATTTCTAATCAAAAAATATTGAATCAATCTAGCATAATCTTTCTAAATCAATTTTGCCCCATCAAGCTTGGGCCAGAGCCTTTTACTACCATCAAGGGTAATTGAACCAGCTTCTTCTCAAAAGGGAATGGAACCGATGTTGTACCTTTAATCTGTAAAGGGTCCCCGGTATAAGTTCTCAGTCTAGCCGAGGTCTTGCACAGTGTTAAGTGCTGGAGTCCATAGCCTATCTTGTTAAAGACTGGATCTGCGATCACTTAAACAGCCACACAATGTTGATCTCCATTAGAAACGGTTGACCATTTAACCTGAAATTAATTTAATCGGTTCTGATTTGGACGCTGCTAAGCAATTTAACTGTTTCAAATCAGATGTAGGTCTTTCCAGGGTTTTCACTCTCCTGTATACTGGCCTATGAGTTCCCTTACTCAATTCAGGCCTTTTGCTGTCTCCAGTGTGCCGATTGGCAGCAACTTCAATGACCTGCTAGCATGGATCCTGAAGAAAATTTCAAACATTTAGCTCAGGCCCTAGCTTTGTTTTGGGGTTTTGCTGTGGGCATGCCTATAGTCCATCTGTTCAGCATATGTCCAGTGTGAGTCTATGCAATTGTCTTCACTCAAATAGTATTCCCCAAGCTCAGTTGGACTGGTGAGTAAGTACACTTCAATCAGAATACCATGCAACTCATACGCTCCACTTGCCCCATTCTCCAATGATAAAGTCAGTTATAGTGCCTGATTGAAGTCCAGTTGGACTTCAGCTATTAGTCACTTTTGTTTATGTCATTATTCCCACATACCAAATGGTCTCTCAGCATCTCATTAAGGGTTAAACCAAAGTCACATGCCTCTGCCAGTCATCTTAACCCCATCAAAAGTTCCAAAACAGATTCCTCTGTTTCTTGAATTGCCAAGTAAAAACAATAACAATCCAGAATTACAGGTGGTTTGGGGCATAATATTCCTTAACTAAATCCATCATCTCTTGAAAGGTTTTAGTATCTGGTGCCTCAGGGAAGGTTAGGCTCCTAATAACTAAAAAAAAATGTGCAGTGTCACAAGCTGTCAGGAGAATTACTTATTGCTTTTCATCAGCCCTAATGTCGTTTTCCCAGAAAAAAAAAACTCTCTTTCCACAAAAATGGACCCAGCAGGATCAAACATGTCAAGCTTCCCAAATAGTGGCATGATGCCAGGAAGGCTTACCCCAACTCAAAGACAACTGTTGCAAGCAAATGTCTTCAGGAGTGTGTTTTGCTCTCATGCCACTGAAATAACTCCACAGAGGCCAGTATCCCATCATCAAGTCACCATTTATTGATACATGGAAGGTCCTCAACAGGTCTCGGAGCCAGGTCTCGGAGTGGCAGAATGTCTGAAACTGCTGCTTTTATCTATCAGCTAAAACTCCCTGATTAGGACAAGTTTAACAGCTCCAATCAGGGAACACATATTCTACAAGGTCCACCTGGCTGACCTCTTTACAATTGCTACCATGCCATACTACATGAATCATACACAGGGTCTAAGCACAGAGAATATGGAAAAACAGGCAAAGAAAAATACGTTTTCAATATAAATTCAACTTCAACAAGCAAGATTTCCTGGAGTCGAATTATAGGTATGTTTTATGAAGAAACTGTTAATTTGATTTAACTTGCATACGTGTCATTTACTTTGTGGATTCATGTATTGAAGTGTTCATCCAGGTGTTTATTTTGTTTTCTCATCATGTCTCCTTGAATTCCTTCAAGTTTTTCACATGATGCACATGTATCTTTACATCTTTCAGGATGCATCCAATATATTTCTGTTTTCAGTTGTTGACTTGTTTGATGTCACTAAGTTAAAAATTACATTTGGGGAACAACTAAAAAGTGTAAGCACTTTCTCCTCCCAAGCTCAATACATTGGATGTATTGGACACCCAATATGGAGCTGGACACCCAAGTTACTGCTTTGGCGATATGGGTTTGAATCCTACACATTCAACTTTTAAAAGATCAATCTGGATTTAAAAAGATGGGGTTAGAGTAGTTACTGGTTGTTTATGATCAACATAGCTACGATGTTTGGAAGGGCTTTTTTTTAAATGCTGTAAGATCACTATGACTCTAAAAGCTGGTTAAATGACAACATGTCAACAAATTGTCCTAAGCTTCCATTTGTTTCACAAATCTCCTTTTACGTAAGGTTAGTGTTGTCTTTACCTGATCTGGCCTACATGGGACTCCAGATCAACAGCAACTTTGTTAACTTTTAACTATCTTCTAAAATGGCACTAGCAAGCCATTCAATTCATGGGACAATTACGCATGGGCACTAAATGCTGGCCCAGCCAGCAGTACCCACATATCACGAACAAATTCATCAAACCCTGCTGCCCAAAAACCAGTTACAACTGTTTCCAACTATTAATTGTATTTCAAAATTCTGTTTGTTAGTTCCAACTGCTCCTACCTCAGACCTTTGAGTATAGGAGTTGACACATTATGTTGAGGGTGTACAGGGCATTGGTGAGGCCTCTCCTGGAGTACAATGTCCAGTTCTGGTCTGCCTGTTATAGGATAGAGAGGTTTCGGAAGAGTTTTACTGGAATGTTGCCAGGAGTAGAGGGTTCGAGTTATAAGGAAAGGTTGGATAGGCTGGGACATTATAGAATTATTTAAAATCATGAGTGTAGATAAGCTGAATGGCATGTGTCTTTTCCCCAGGGTGGGGGATTTCAAGACTAGGGAGCATATTTTTAAGGTGAGAGAAGAAAGATTGGAAACAAAAGACAGGAGAAGCTTTTCTTTAAAAACACAAAATGGTTTGTTTGTGTAATGAACTTCCATGAGGAAGTGGTGGATTTGGGTTCAGTTATAACATTTAAAAGACATTTATTTAAGTACATGAGTAAGAAATGTTTGGAGAGATATGGGCCAATGCAGCAGTTGAGACTAGTTTAGTTTAGGATCATGGTTGGCATGGCCTGGTTTGACTGAAGTAGCTGTTTCCAAACTGTATGACTCTATAAGTAGCCTGTCAATTTCAACCAGGATCAAACATTCCAAACTGGTTATCAACTGATTCTATCATTCTGGTTAAACTGTTTTTTGCATTTTGGGGATGCATATAGGCAAATGAGATCCATGTTTGCAACCTAATTTTGATCAACAGATGTCTCCAAACAATGTTAAGAAAGTAACATCATTGATTATTCATTCAAGAAATATTATGCAAATCAATGTGTATTTTGATTTGTGAAAAGATTATTCATGACTCCAGAGGTTAATGAATTTATAGAAAACTAATTTGGGACAGTCCATTCAGACGGATGCCAACCTTCAACTAATCTGTTAATAGGATTATTATGGGTGCATCCTTCACCTCTGTCAAAAAAAGTTACTGCCAAACTGCAGTAAGTACTCAATTTTTGTTCAAGCAGCCAGATATCTTCCCACAGCCCAAGAGATGATTATCAAATTATCTACTTCAGATCAAATCGCAATATTTTAAATGAACCTGGCTGGAATTGAACCCAACAATCTCTGATCTGGAGTCCAGTGCTAAATCCATTGAACTGTTCAACGTTTACCCAATCTGTTTCTCTCTCAAACCTTGTTATCTGAAAAGCAGCAGTGTCTGAAAATCAAATATAGCTATGATTGTATGTTTTCCCCCCTCATTTTAAACAAGTTACACTGATAAATGGAATTAGCAAAGGCATGCAAGTGTGATTAGATGCAATGTGTCAAAAATATATTTGTATCAGTAGCAGTAACTTAAAGTGCTTTGTAATCCCATGTGTTGACAATCTTGCAATCCTTATTCACTGGAAGAAGAAATCTGAATGAGGACATTGGCAATTTCAGTTGAGGAATTTAGTTTCTGCTTCTCTGAAAATTGAAATGTTCCAAAATCTGACAGCACCTCAGTTCCTAAGTTGCTGGGTTTGAGACAGTTACCTGTGGCCACCAAGAGAACAACCGCAATTAAACTCCAAAAATAAAGCTTCTTTTATATCATTAACCCTATACCAACCCAGAGACCTCCTTGCGAAAGGTAACATAGCTTTTTATCAAAAGTAAAGAAATTAAACCTAGTTGTCCAATCAACAAATCTAGTCACCAGTTTTCATTAGATTAGTTCTTCAAACCAAAAATGCATCACCAGGCAGTCAATGCCTATGAGAAAAAAATGTATAAGGCAATCTAGATTTCATTAATCCTAGAAGTGTTGGCAAACATTTTATCCCCTATTTTGAGGCAGGTACAATAGCATGGCTTTAAAAAAATATATTTGGCTAGGTACATGAATGGAAATGGTTTAGAGGGATATGGACCAAAGGCAGGCAGTTAGAACTAGCTGAGTGAGCACCATGGTTAGCATCGACCAGATTTGGCAAAGGGCCTGTTTCCATACTGTGTTAACCAATGACTCTTCTGCAAACATATTGGCATAGTGGTTAACACTGCTGCCTCAGAGTGCCAGATGCCAGCCTTGGGTAACTGTCTGTGTTGAGTTTGCACATTCTCCGCAAATCAGTGTGGGTTTCCGTTGCGTGCTACAGTTTATCCCTGTCCAAAAACAAGCACGTTCAGTGGATTGGCCATTTTAAATTTGTCCTGTGATGTCTGGAGTTGTGCAGGCTAGGTGGGTTAGCCACAGTTAATGTAAGGCTACAAGAATATGGTACAATGTTCTTTGGAAGGTCGGTGGCAATAGGCCTTTATCTGCATTGTAGTGATTTTATTATTCTATGTTTCCAACTTATTCATTTCAACTCTGCACTCCTTATTCTAGCTCATGCCCTTTTTACAAGGGCAGCTTAAGGGTCAGCTAGATTTCTGACACTGAAGATATTATGACTGCACTGCTGGTCATTTTGTTACTCGTTTATCCAAAGTTTGGTTGATGTGCATAGTCAGATACAATGCCAATTGATCACAAGCAGTCCACCTCTAAACTGTTCATTCAGATTTGAAGAAATTCGCAAGTGAGAGTTTCTATTATGCCATACAGTTGTGCAATGTTCTGCCTGCAAGGATGGTGCAAGTAAATCCAGTGGTGGCGTTCTAAAAGGAAATTGGATATATTTGAACAAGAGAAATCTGCAGGATCGTGAGGAAAGAAAGGGTGAGGGAGTGGGACTATTTGGAGATTACTTTCCAAGTGTCATAAGGAACTGACCATTCCATTCCTGTACTGGATGATTCCTTGATTCTAAAGAAACAATGTTGTGTCAGAAAATGACACTGGTGAATGCAACAAGATCACACTGAACGGTTCAGAGCCCCTTTTGTATTTAACTTGCCTTCAGAAAACACCTGGCACTAAATTGCTTCTAAGACTACAACATTAACTATGAAAACCAAAAGAACTGTGGATGCTGTAAATCAGGAACAAAAACAAAGTTGCTGGAGAAGCTCAGCAGGTCTGGCAGCATCTGTGAAGGGAAAAACAGAGTTAACGTTTTGGGTCCGGTGACCCTTCCTCAGAACAGCCAGCTGGAAATCTGTGTGCACAGTTAGCAGTCAAGGCTTCCTAATAGTGATGAAAACTTTAACTTTATTCCTCTTCATTGATCTTCACAGATGAGGATCGATAGTTCAGAGGAAGCAGCAACTCATCAAGGCTCCTTCAAAAGCACCATCAAAACTCATGACCTCCACCACCTAGAAGAGCAAGGGCAGCAGATAATTTTTGTCCATGTGAATTGAGACCAGTGAGAATTGGTCATGTCTCTCGGTGGCTAGTCGGTGTTAGTGTTTCATTACATAGGCCAAACTGGAAAAAACTGACAATAAGGATACACAAATTCGACTGGGAGAGCACATCCATAATAGCACAAGCCAAATAATGACATGCCAGGGAATTCCTGGAGGCCTGGTATTCCAACTGGAATCAATCAACAAACATATTGAATTGGACCCAACATATGAACCACTGAAAAACAGAACCAGATGTAATGCCAACCACCTCAGCAAGCCGAGGCATATAAATAACAAGTGGGATAGAACACTGACGCTTCACCACAGGCGCACTGACGATGTTACCTGGCAGGATGACAAAACATCTGCAACCAAACACACCAGCTTGGCGAGCAAGTTTACAACCTCATCCACAACCTGAGCTACAATTCTTCTCAACAACTTTATATAGCAATTTAAGACAACAGCTCACCATCATCCTCAATGGCCCAGGGGCAAGCAAGCAATTCTGAGATTGACATGAACTCATCTTGAAAATGTTGATGATTACAGCTATTTCTCCTTCAAAGGAGGAGAAATCCAGTTAGTTGGATAAATTGCCACCTCAGAAAACTCACTGATTTGCGAAATTACAATTTATCAAATTGACTTTGATTTTGTCCTCTTGATGACAGTAAGTACCAACAGAAGACAGCAACATTCCTGCAAAATATCTTACGTAGTATTCCATTGTTTAATAGGCAAGATCATTAGTTGACTGCACTTTATTTCTGGAGTATCAAATGTTGATTAATTGTCTCATTGATACTCCAGTTTTAAATGTACCAACAATGTTGAATCATCCCCAATTCTGTGAAGGCTTCCTGTTTAGGCCTTGAATTGTTGGAATGCAGCTCAATAACCCTGAAGAAAAAAAACAAATCTTAAGTGTTCAAAGTAAACCTAATAATAAGGAAAGCATGAAGCTGCCCATTGGGAAACTGAAGAGATTAGGTGTAGTGCTTTTAGTGTACTGTACATTGAAGTCACTGGATAAAACCAGCTGTAGTATAAAATTGGCAAGCCACACTACCTCATGAGTTGGCTGCCTGGTAATTAAAAGTCCGCTGAGTGGAGTAAGAGGGAAGGTTCAAGTGGTGGCAACTTTTTTGGTTCATTATTCTTTCAAGAATGAGAGTATCACTGGCAAGGCCAACATTTCTCCCCATTCCTAATTGCCCTTGAATCAAATAGTTTGCTTGACTATTTCAGAGACCATTTAAAAGGCAGCTACATGGTTGTGGGCCCAGAGTCTCAAATAGGCCAGTCTGTGTAAAGATAACAGATTTCTTTCCCTAAAAACAAGGCATAGTGAACCAGATGTTTTATTCTTCCTCCACAACAAGTCAATGATTGCTGTCATGTTCACAGAAGTTATTTTTAAACTAGTTCAAATTTCACCAACTATTACATGAAATTCAAAGCAATGTCCCAAAATAAATAGCTTGGACCTCCGGATTACTGGCCTTGTGACATTACCACTATCGATCCTCAGCTGTGAAGATCAATGAAGAGGAACAAAGTTAAAGTTTTCACCACTATTAGGGAACCTTGACTGCTAATTGTGCACGCAGACTTCCAGCTGGCTTTCAAAAGTTGCTGCTCATATTAAATTAAGAAAGATATCCCCTGAGAAAGCAAACATTGGAGAGGTTTTACAGTGTGGAACAGTACTTCAATAAACTGTAGATGACGATCAAACTTTATCAGCAATATATTGCTTGCCCATGAGAGCGAAGAGTCGAAACTGGAGATATGTACATATACATCAAAACAGAAGGCAGGGAATAATGTCACCTATAAATATTTCTAGTACACTTGTAATCAAATCAATAACATTCGAAGAGGAGGACCTCATTGTCTTCAGATATAGTTGCTTAGTGAAGCCTGACAGGGATTTTCATAATGAGTGGCCAAAAGGTAGAGTGAACATATGTCTTGTTATTCTGACATGTGCCTAGTTTATTTAAGAGTGGTGGTCAACAGCAAGGCTCCATTTCTGGAGCTTACACAACACATTAGTTTGAAAATACTGCTGAATCTTTCATCCATGAGTTAGTGATCACAACAAAATGGGAACTTAATTTTTCATTTGCACATTAAAATCTTAACATGTCAAACCCTATGAAACATCACCTGACATACATCACATGTCCCTTTTGGGCGTATGGTGAAAGGGGCTCGGAGTACGAAACAAATCAGTGCAATGTTGATGAGAGATAAAAGGTACTGCAGATGCTGGAGAATCCGAGATAACAAGCATGGGGCTGGATGAACACAGCAGGTCAAGCAGCATCATAGGAGCAGGAAAACTTGACGTTTCGGGCCGAAACCCTTCATCAGAAATGGGGGAGGGGAAGAGGGTTCTGAAATAAATAGGGAGAGAGGGGGAGGCGGATAGAGGATGGATAGAGGAGAGGATAGGTGGAGAGGAGGCAGACAAGTCGAAGAGGCGGGGATGGAGCCAGTAAAGGTGAGTGTAGGTAGGGGGGTAGGGAGGAGATAGGTCAGTCCAGGGAGGACGGACAGGTCAAGGGGGCGGGATGATGTTAGTAG
>JAHRHZ010000111.1:2472815-2497590 GCA_024137785.1 Ginglymostoma cirratum | reverse complement strand
TGTGGCATTGCAGGAGGCCCAGGATGGACATGTCATCTGAGGAATGGGAGGGGGAGTTGAAATGGTTCGCGACTGGGAGGTACAGTTGTTTGTTGCGAACTGAGCGCAGGTGTTCTGCAAAGCGGTCCCCAAGCCTCCGCTTGGTTTCCCCGATGTAGAGGAAGCCACAACGGGTACAGCGGATGCAGTATACCACATTGGCAGATGTGCAGGTGAACATCTGCCTGATGTGGAAAGCCTGATGTGCAATGTTGATGTTTACCTTTAAATGATGTCTGGTTTGTGGCAGGGGTGCGGGAGTGGAATGGGGAATGAATCCCACCTCCTAAACCCAAACATGGTGAAGAAGATCCTGAATATTTTTAGAAATAGCTGGAAAACAGTTCTGAAGAATTGTCACTCAACTTGAACTCTGCTTTTTCTCCACAGATGCTGTCAGACCTGCTGAATTTCTCCTGCAATTTGTTTTTGGTTCACATTTTCCGCATCTGTGGTTCTTTGTTTTACTTTATCGTGAATATTTTGACATGTTTGAGCTCTAGCTCAATTTAGTCTTCCGATTATGCTCTCATTCATTTGGGTTATATGCAAGAACTTAATGTACAGCTTCAAATAAACAAATTCTCTAAAGATTCTGTTAAGAATTGGGCTTCTCAAACAGAAGATCAGAACAAACGCATCTGGGTCCATGGGTTCAGGTGCAGTCATGGCTGCAGAGGAGCCCTGATCGCATGTTAAGAGACTTTCAGTGCAAAGAAAAAATACAGGCAAAAACTGACTAAACTCTGAAGCTCGATTCCACCTGCAAAACTAAGGAAAAGCAGCAAGAAGGTTGGTTTAAAAAAATCCCAATGCAATTTTCCCCCTCCCACCCCACTGGTTTCCTATTTAAATTGGGCCTTGCAATCTTGCCAGAGGCAAGGAGAGGGCTGGGTTGCAACCTCCATAACCCCAAGCACACACATAACCTTCACATGGGAGTCATCACTGAGCCTCAAGAGCCATTTTTTCAAAAAGCAAAAATAAAAAATCCCAGTATTTTCATCTGATTAAAGGGGATTACAGAAAATTTCTGATAACCCTGGAGAATTCAGGAAACTTGCGAGGAGGGGAGGGTGATAGCAAGGAAATCTACTATGCTGTGAGGAACTTGGACACTGAAGTGTTAAAAGTTTCAATAAATTTGAAAGTATCTAATGTTGTTATATGGCAGATGCATCTTATTGCAGTGATTAATTATAAAAACCTCTGGTAAGTTGACAATTGATCTGCACTATTTCAGAGTCGAGACATAATAAAGTACCCTTTACAGGCCAGTTCACATTTCCTGAACCCAAACATAAAAATCCAGCCCAGTACTGGCTATAATCATTTGATTGCTGTGACTTTACATGGTAGTTGCTTGTCTGAGATTCAGCAAAGCAATAATTATCATTTCACAGTTTAGAAAAGAGTTCTTAGATTGCTAGGCGTAGCTCATTAGCACCAAGTTAATCATCTAGGTTTAAAAAGATAGCTTTGACACTGTTACAATACAGATGTTGAACAATAAAACAAACTTGCATTTATGTCTGGTTTTTCAAGATTAGAGCATCCCAAAGTACTTTATACACAAATTAAACATTTTTGAAGTGTGCTCACCATTACCATATGTAGCTAACAACAGAAGCAGATTTAGACACAAAGTCTAAAATATAGTGCCAAGATAAAAATGATTAGATTAGCCACTTCTGTTGGTATTACGTCCAGCATTGGCCTAAGGTGAGGGAGAAACCTTTTGTTTTTAACCATCTGAAAACTCTCCCTTCAGCATGAATTTGAAATATTAACGTAGATCACAGACTTGAATGCTGGAATGGGGCTTGGAACCTGAAGCCTTCTGATTCAGGCAACAGTTGTGTCAAGTCTGGTCCTCAATAAATTTATTGGTATGATATTACGCTTTGCAAAGATTGCAGACAAATTTAGAATGCCCATTCTGCCAGGGACATGTGACTACACTGGTTTGGTTAATTTTGCTCTGGTGGTTTGCAGAAGTGAATGCTGGCTTTATTAAAAGTGTTTAAACATTCATATCTAAGGGGTTAAGAGAATGTCAGCTGACCAGAACCTCCCTATAAACAAAGAACAAGAGTAGGTCACTCAGCTCTTCAACCTTTCTCTGTCATTCAATAAGATTCTGACCGATCTGATTTTACATTTCAATTCTAAATTCCTGTGTATCCCTGATAATCTTTCAGCCCCTTGGTAATCAAGAATCTTTTTCTTCTTTAAAAATATTTAAAATTCTGCATCTACTGCTGTTTGAGGAAGGGAATTGCAAAGTCTCACAAACCCTCATCTATCTCAGTTGAGTGACATTTTATTCATAAAGTATGACTTCTAGTTCTAGAATCCCCACAAGAGAAATCACCCTTTTGGTATCCATCCAGGGAAATGCCCTCAGGATCTTAAATTGAAAGATGCAAGTCATCTCTGACTCTTCTAAACCACAGAAAATAGCCTCTGTTTCCAGATATATGAAAATAGTAAACCTTTACAGAATTTCTTCTAATGCATCCTTCAAGTAGACAGCCCGTTACAGTACACAATACTCCAGATGTAGTCTCACAATGCCATGTATAACTAAACCATAACCTCCTTACACTTGTATTTAAATCCCCTTACAATAAAACCTAACATTCTGTTAGCCTTCCTAATCACTTGCTATGCCTGTGTACTAATCTTCTGTGATTCAAGCACTAGGACATTCAGATTTCACTGCATCTCAGAGCTCAGCAACGCCTCACCATTTAGATTAACATACTTCTTTATTCTTTCTGCAAAGATGTCAGCAGCAAGCCCAATGAGACAACCAACAAACCACATCAGTTGACAAAGAGATCCATGGGGGAACACACAAAGGAGTCAAATTGGACCCCCATGGAGGGCCATTGCCTTGGGCTTGACAGATATGCTGAAGCCATCAGAAAATGCGGGAACGCCAGATTCATCATTCTGCAAAGAGAAAAAGGACAATTTCAAACCTTCCTATGCTGTACTTCATTTACTAGATATTTGCCTTATAAAACCTTACTTACTATCTCCCTTTGCAGGCATCTTATGCTTTCTTCACAACTTACTTTCTTACCTTTATGTGATCTGCAAATCTGCTACCATACCTTTGGTCCCTTCATCTAAAATTGTAAAGAGTTGAGGCCCCAGTACCGATCCCTGTCATGCACCACAACACACTATACCTGTCCATCTGAAAAAGATCCATTTGTTCCTAATTTCTGCTTGTTAGTCAACCAATCTTCTATCCATGCAATGTTGCTCCCTACACCTTGAGCCGTAATTTAGCCAGACCAAATTGCACATAGCTAAAAATAGTCAGCTCTGAGGTGTTGAGTGACTCTAAGTATGGGCATAGCCAACTACAGGCTCAATAGCAGCAGATAACTTAACTGAAGTAACAAGATCTTGTATGATGAGATAATATATCTCCAGGTTCAGGTAGCTTGCTACTTGGAGGATTACAGTAACTGAGTCATACACCTGGACAAATAAGATATCAATACTTTGAAGGATAGAATGCTGGAGTGACAACCTGGTATCAACCATTGTTAATTAATAATAATAACAGCTAACATATTCCCCATGAAAGATGGCTAACTGGCTTGTAGTTTCTTGCTTTCTGCCTCCCTTCCTATTTGAATGAAAGGAGTTACGTTAGCTATTTTCAATCTAAAAAAGCAACCTTCCCTGAATCTAAGGAGTTTTGGAAAATTAATACATATGCATCAACTACTTCACTAGCTGCTTCATTTAGGACCCTAGGGATGAAATCCATTAGGACCTGGGGACTTGTTAACTCCCAGTTCCAACAATTTACTCAATACTACTTCCCCGAAAAATTATAATTTTCTTAAGTTCCTCCGCTCCTTTTAATTCCTGATTTATACCTATTTCGAGGATGATAATTGTATTCTTTTGAGTGAGGATTGAAGCAAAATATCCATTCAATTCATTTGCCATCTCCATATCCTCCATTATTAGCCAGCCTCATTTTAATTTTTTTAGATTTTTAAAAAAAAATCTGGAGGAATTTTGACTGAAAACAAAAAGTGCTGGAGATCACAACAGGTCAGGCAGCATCCATGGAGAGAAAGCAAGCTAAGGGTTCTGAAGCAATTTTTTTTGCTAAATTTCATTTTTGTTAATTCAGCTTTCATGCCCTCATAATTGGTGAGGTGGGGGGAAGTTGAGGGGAGAAGTATGAGGAAAGTTTTTCACACAGAAGGTGGTGTGTGCCTCGAACATATTGCCAGTGATGGTGGTGGAATCAGGCACATTAGCAACATTTAAGTTAGATCTTGATAAATACTTGAATGCGAGATGAACAGAGGGATAGATACCAGACATAGACAATAAACAGTGGGTCTAAATAAAGATTAGGTATTGGTGCAGGCTTGGTAGACCAAAGGCTGTGCTATTTAAATGTAGTAATATTCAGTTTAGCTCACAATAGTGTCAGGACATTTTAAATTCTTTTCTTTTGTCTTCTTTTTTCTATCACGGGATAACATTTAATCTGTATTTAAACTACTCAAGGCCTCACATTGGTGACTGTTTTATGTGCCCATTTTTTTTGTTCCAAGATACCTACAGCAGATTTCACTTAACTCACTGAAATGAGCTCTGATCCAGTGGAATATTCTCACATCTGAATTCATCCTGTCTGGTTCCAAGCTTAACGATAATATGATCACTGTTTCCCAAAGTAACATGTTCTGCTTCATTCTCAATCAGCTCCAGCATGACTTTGTTCTCAATGGGTTGAAAACACATTATTTAAAGAAGTTCTCTTCTCCGTTTCTCAGTAATTCATTGCTCCCTTTGCTGTTCACACTGGTATGCTATCAGACTATATCTGGACAACTGAATTCCTCCATTATTAATAGTCTAGATCTTGCTGTAACTTTCCTGCATTTTTTCCCTCTCATGTGGCATCATTAATTATCCAAGGGTTTCTAATCATTGTTCCTGACCCAAGAAGTTCACGATATTAAAACAGGTTAGGTCGAAAACATAGTCCCCAACAATTACTCAGACTACTATGGCAAGTGGACTTGTGCCATTCGTAATAAGCATCATCAAGCTATCAAAAATTATTTTTAAAATACATCAGCCTCACTGCCACCTCCTTTCGAGTCATAGAGCTGTGCAACATGGAAACAGACCCTTCAGTCCAACTCATCCATGCTGACCAGATATCCTAAACTAATCTAGCTCCATTTATCAGCATTTGGCCCATATCCCTCTAACCCCTTCCTATTCAGATACTCATCCAGATGTCTTTTAATTTTTTTTTTAAATTGTACCTGTCGTCACCACCACTTCCTCTAGCAGCTCGTTTCATACACACATCATTCTCTGCATGAAAAGGTTGCTCCTTACGTCCATTTTAAATCTTTCCCCTCTCATCTTAAACTTATGCTCTCTAGTTTTGGACTCCCCTACCCTGGGGAAAAGATTTTGGCTATTCACCTTATTTATGCCCCTGATGATTTTATAAACTTCTTTCAGATCTTCCCTCAGCTTCTGACACTCCAGGGAAAATAGCCTTAGCCTATTCAACCTCTCCCTAAACCTTAAGCCCTCCAACTCTGGCAAAATTCTTGTAAATCTTTTCTGAATCCTTTCAAGTTTCACAATATTCTTCCAATAGCAAGAAGACCAGAACTGAACACAGTATTTCAAAAAAAAATGGCCTAACCAATGCCCTGTACAGCTGCAACATGACCTCCTAACCCCTATACTCAATGCACTGACCAATAAAGGCAAGCATACCAAAAGTTTTCTTCACTATCCTCTCTACCTGTGACTTTACTTTCAAGGAACTATGAACCTGCACTCCAAGGTCTCTTTGTTCAATCTTCTGCCTTTTATGCTCTGTAAGTGGACAACCAGTGATGAAATAACTCCAATATCCTTCTTCAATTCCATATAAATTCTATTCTGAACCATCACATATCAAAACTTTCCAATGCTTTTTCAGTGTCTTGAAGAGAAACTGTCACTCTATTCATATTTTGCATTTCCCAGTGTTTATTCTATGCTTGTTTTCTACAATGTTTTTATTCATCTTATACTGTTTGTCTCTCCTAGTCCTCTGTGTCATCTCTTCTGAATGCTTTATGATGGTTCTTCTCCCTTTGTCAACCTTTAAACCCTACCCACATCACTCATTATCTTCCCACAAAGACATTGATTCCAGCCAATTTGAAGTGAATTTTAACCACCCTATTCAAGTCCACCTTTCCCCTGAACAAGTCATAATGCCCCAGAATTGTCAAGCCATCCTTTCCTGCTCAGTTTTTTTAGCTATGCATTAGTAAGCCCTATCTTCTGTTTACTTGGGTGTAGCACTAACGGTAAGCCAGAACTTAATTCCTTAGATGCCCTGGTCTTTAAATTTCTCCATAACTTTTGAAATTGAATAAAACACCTTTAATCCTCTCTTTTCCAAAACATTGGTCAAAATATGAAAAATCCCTCTCTCTATTTCAGAGGTACATTTGTACTGGATCTGAGGAGACAAGCCAGCACATAGCATGAGAGTCTCAAGTTGACAGGTGCACAAATGTCCATCTAGCCTTGACTATCAAAAACACAATGACCACTGTACTTTTCTGTTTACCATGCTCTGCCTCATTAATTTATTCACAATGCATTAATCTCTAGCAATTAATCCAGAGACCCAGGCAATGTTCTGGGGACCCAGGTAAAAATCCTTTGATGACAGATAGTGGAATTTGATTTCTGTAAAAATCTGGAATCAAGCATCTATTGATGACCATGAATTAAATTGTTGATCATCAGAAAATCTCATTGGGTTTGTTTATGTCCCTCAGTGAAGGGAACCACTGTCCTTAGCTGGTCTGACCAATAAATGACTTCAGACCTACAACAACGTGGCTGACTCTTAGTTGCCGTCTGACGAATTAGGAATAGGCAGTAAACACTGGCTTAGCTGGTGACATCCATGTCCTGTGAATGAAGTAAAAGATATTATGTTCTGGATTGCACTCTAGTATTGTCAACTTCAATGTAGTTGTCTACAGCAGTGTTCATTGCTTTAAGTCACATTCCAGAGGAATACCACCTGCCTGCATTTTGAAATCCCTCTGGATACACACCTATCCGAGTCTCTTACAACCATTGGAGTGACCACCTCCTAGAACACACGATCCACAAAACACACAAGATCTTCAGGTCAATTCATCCCATTGCCTAACATAGTGGATTCCCTGCAGAAGTCTTACAATACTTCCTTCATTCTGCAACATGTGATTTGAAAGATGCTTCACAGGTTAGTTGTTGAAAAGTTAATGCCCACTTGAGGGTGAGACTCAAACTAGGGGATGTAATTCTGAAATAAAAGGGCATTCATTTAAAACTGAAGCTTGAAGAAATTTCTTCTCCCAGAGAGCTGTGAAGGTCTGAAATTCTACACCCCTAGAGAGTTGTGAAGGTTAGACAACAGCTACTTAAAGAAGAGGTAGGTAGACTTTTACAATATTGAGGAGTTAAGGGTTATGATGAGCTAGCACAAAATTAAAAAAAAACTCAGGAACAAAAACAGAAGTTGCTAGAAAAGCTCAGCAGGTCTGGCAGCATCTGTGAAGAAAATATCAGAGTTGACATTTCAGGTCTAATGACCCTTCCTCAAAGCTGATGGTAGCTGGGAAAATGTCAGTTTATATGCAGAAAATAGGGAGGGGGTGGGGTCAGGAGTAAACGATAGGATAGAGCCTAATGAGAGAGAAGAACAGTTGGACAGATAAAGGAGTTGATAACGATCTAGTCCGGAGGGTGAATAGTTGTTAATGTGAACTGTTAGTGACTAACAACAGGTGGTGTGTAATGGCAGGCTATGTGATGTGATAACAAGGCCTGGTATGGGAGGTAGGGGGCTAGGACACAGGAGACTTTAAGCCCTAAGGTTATTAAACTCAATATTGCTAAATTGTTATCGACTCCTTTGTCTGTTCAACTGTTCTTCTCTCTCTTTAGGCTCTATCCTATCATTTATTCCCTACCCCACCCCCTTCCTATTTTCTGCATTTCAACTGACATTTCCCAGCTACTATCAGTTCTGAGGAAGGGTCACCACACCTGAAATGTTAACACTGATTTTTATCTTCACGGATGCTGCCAGACCTGCTGAGCTTTTCCAGCAACTTCTGCTTTTTGCTCCTGATTTACAGCATCCGCAGTTCTTGTGGATTTAAAAAAAAAACTTAGTCCAGGACATATCAGCAATCATGTTTTAAAATGGCAGGACAGGCTTAAGGGGCTGAAAGGCTTCCTCCTACTTGCATTTCTTACATAACTGAAATTGAATTGAAGAAAATACACAGTAAAAATCTCAGAAGAGACTTCATTCTCACAAACTCACCTTTAATTGTATCATATTGACTTATCATCATACATAATCATTGATGTTTTATGCTTTAAGAGTTGGAAAGGATAGAGAGATGCAGTTTATAAATGAACACACATTGCCATCACAGATGTGTTGAAAATTTGAAACCAAATTCTTGTCAGCAATGTAACATGAAATCATGCTACTTTCAGATAACTGCAGTAGAGAGCTCATTGTCTAAGTGACTCATCAACACGGAGACTTTGTTAGCCTCACAGTGTGAAGAAATTGTCGGCTACCTTGTTTTAATTGGAAGTGGCCTTTTCAAATTTGTTTTTAATGACCTCACTCCTGATTCTTTTCTCAGATCAAAATTAATCAGAAATTAATGTTTTCCAACTCCAACAGTTAAGTGCACAAACCTCACTTTCTGAAATTCTTTCCTATAGCCAAAATTATAACAGCTTGAATATCAGTCAGTATGACATTAGTGAAATGGACGCAAGTTGTTGATACATCGATCTTTTAGATAGAATGATATGATTGTATGAGGATATCTACAAAATGGTAGTAGAGTGAAAAATTTAAAGGCGCACTCTCATCTAGGATTGCACTTCAACACCGAGGTTTGGCACAGAACAAAGTAAAATGTATAGATAAAGTAGTGTAGTTTGTGAAGATTCATAACATACTAATATTTGAAAGCTTGGATTCTAAAGTGGATAAAACCAGATATAGCTTTAGGTTTGATTTGTACTCCTATATAAGGTGATTACAAAAGCGAAGATATAATCTCAATTTCATGTTAAATTAGTTTTGAGTGGTATCAGCTTGCCCAGAAATATGCACAGTTGCATTTAAGAATTTTACGTAACAACAAAGCCCTCAAGGTTCACTGACCCACAGTTAACAGCAACCCTATGGTACACCAGGACTATGGAGACTTCAACTTCAAACAAATGTATGGTCCTTCAAGCCAAGTTTCACACTGAAGTCTGATGTTCCCACTATTACCACAGGTCAGGGTCATTACAATAGTAATTTGAAGATTTGTTTTGAACATTCATAGAACAGACAAATGTTTCCAATTTGGGGTAACAAAATCAGCTTATTTCCATTTGTTGAATATTTTTAAAATCTTTATTGCATCCATACACACTAAAATCACACGATTGACATGATGAAAGTAGCCCTCTCCAGAAATCACTTTCTACTCAGACAATCTTATGTGTAACAATTATTCAGACAGTTAATAAAGCATAACTACTTGAAAATAACCTTTTTAACCTCATCATCTTTTAATTTGAGGCAGAATAAACTCAGCAACATTCTATCCACTTATTCTATCTACTCCATAAGACCTCTACAAGATTATTGAAATTTACCTTTCAATCCAGCAGTCATGGTGGTTCCTTTTAGCAATCCTATACCTTATTTATTGCAACCTTCAACTATGCCTTTGAGCAATTAATGTTTAGAATGAAAAATGTTCAAACCAATGAGGTTGTATGTACTCTGCCTTCAACAGAAGGAGTGTATTTGTCTATTACAGACAGCTTCAAGGAAACCAGAGTTCTATGGTGCTCTTAGATTTCAGAACGCAAATGTCATCAACTTCACAGAGGATTTATGTTAATGCAATGACACAGTGGATCAGTGGCTAGCACTGCTGCCTCACAACATCAGAGACCCAGGGTTTGATTCCATCCTTGGGTGACCATATGAAGAATTTGCACATTTTCTCCATATCCGACTGATTTTCCTCCGGTGCTCTAGTTCCCTCCCACAGTCTAAAGGTGTGCAGGGTAGGCAGGTTGGGCATGCTAAATTGTTCTGTACTGTCCAGAGATGTGCATGGGTTTAGCCATGGGAAATGCAGAGTTGTATGGTTGGGGGTGGGGTGGGAGTCTTTGTAGGATGCTCTCGGAAGGTCAGTGTGACTCGATGAGCCGAATAGCCTGTTTCCATACAATACGGATACAATAATCATTCTATGATTAAGAGATAGATCCTGACCATATACAAAGTGTGATATTGAATCAGCGCCTGTTTTCTCTCATTTCTCTCTATACAGTGGAGGGAAGGAGATGTAAATCTCAAATGTAATCCTCCAATTCAGACATTTTGTACGTCTGATTTTAGTCATTCTACAATTTATACTTATCTATCTTTAGCAGCCTGAAACCCCACATTCTGGAATTCTCTTCAAACTATTCCCTCATTTCCTTTCTTAAAATCTACCCCATTTGTGTAGCCTTTTGTCCTCTATCCAAACACCTCCTAATGAGTCTGTGTCTAGCTATGTTTCATAATTGCTCTAGTAAAATGTATGGAGATGCTGTCGCATTAAAAATATTTTATAAATGTATATTCTTGTTGTAATGGTTTGCCAACTCTATCTCACACTTTACACTCATTATCGAACTCTGATGCCAGAAATCTTAATTTCAGAGAGCTGGCATAAATCATCAACAACCTCAACCAAGAGAGACTTTGATAGAACACAGCAAAAACCCAATCAAGAGCTTCTTATGTACAAGTAAAAGTAATGTGACCATTGTCACAGCGGGCTCAGAAGGTGTAGGAATTGAACCCATACTATTGGCGTCAATTACGTGTAATTGGAAGTGAACATAGGAAACATATATGTAATGAGAGAGAGCATTTGACCCAAGGCACTCTAATTCTCACCAACCATGAGTCATTTTCACTTATTGAGCTGAACCGCCTGATTTAATCTTCACAGGGAAGTGACTAAGTACAAGTAGCATTCCCACAGGTAAAACTGAAACTTTCACCTTTGATAAATGCTGGGGTGTAAATTGCTATTATGCATTCTGCACAAATTCAGGTCCATATAGACAGTATAAATTTGATCATTGATACTGATGTAAGCTACCTACTTCACAGTTCTGGGTCTGAGTGAGCAACCCACCTCGGTGATCAGACTCTAGGTAGAAAAACTGAGGAGATCAATCAGATCTCGAAACACCTGAAGCACTTTTCTAAAATAAAACATCAAACCCTCTTCTCTTGCTCATCTAATTTTCCAGGATATCACTATCACTGGCCACCACTTCAACTGCCTAGGTCTGAAGCTCAGAAAGTCCCTCACTGACATGCCCATCTCCCTGCCTTGTTTTCTGCCCCAAGACCTTAAAGTATAAATTTTTTGGCCAGGATTTTGATCACCCATCCTAACATCCCATGGGGCTTAACATTTTGTTTGATAAGTCTTGAGAAAGGGCCTTTCAGTGATTGATGTTAAAAGTTTTGTATAAATGATGCCTATGTTGACAAACAATAGACAGCCATTTGGTAGATCATAACATAGAAACATGAGAAGAAGGCCATTCGGCCATTCAAGCCTGCTCCACTATTCCATATATTAGCTGATCATTCAAAATGGTATCCTATTCTCTCCATATCCTTTGATCCCTTTAACATTAAGACTTATATCTAACTCCTTCTTGAAAACATTCAATGTTTTAGCCACAACCACTTTGTGGCAGAGAATTCCGCAGCCTCACCACTGTCTAGGTGAAGCAATTTCTCTTCATCTCCGTCCTAAGTAGCCTACCCAGTATCCTTAAACTTAAACCCTTAATCCTTAAACCCTTATGAACATGCATGTTATTTGAAATTAACATTTTTGCATTTATCCTAATGCACGATGAAAAATTTCACACTGTCTTTCATTTCAGCAACCAACAGCACTGTTATTACAGGAAAAGAGGGTGGTGGTTGGTTGGCAAGTTGACTTTGATGGACTAAGGCATTGTCATGGAATAAGCATCAAGGAATTATAGGCTTCACTATCTTCTTGGTAATTCAAAAAAGGCAGAGTTTGAACATACTTTATTTCCTGTCTGCATTACAACCCTTCAGTCAATCAGAACTAAATTATCAATTAATCAGCATTCTCTTCAGCTGTAGTATAACTTGTTGGGGTAGCTTGAAATTTGGCATTTTTGCATTTGTCCTGACGGGGAAAGGAGGAAAACGTCATTTTTTAGCGATATATAATGAGCACATATTTAAAATGTCATCATGCCAGTTTAATATCAAATGCTATCTTCATCTTTTGTAAGCAGTAATTTGCCTTTCTCTGATGTATTGCTACATACAGTTGCAGCTCTGTAGGTCCATGGGTGTTATTGTCATCTCCCACCTTAACATGGGCAATGGGCCAGCTGAATCAGAGAAATAGCTGAAAATACCAACCATTTATGAAACAAATTAAAGTCTATGTGCATTGTCCTTAATATGGGGAACAACGAGGATATGAGGGAGTAAGGGTTTTGTTGAATTCAAGACCAAATGTAGAAATTAGGATGCCATCGCAGAGGTGTAATGGTAAATAGAAGGTCAAATGCTAAAAACAGAGTTTGGGAAGTGATTTACAGCTTGAAAGTGAAAGTCACAACTTTTCCAAAAGGGCATAGGCTGATCTCTCATTAGAGAGGCTTTATCGGTGTTGTGTATAGGGGGCCACTGTACCTCAAGTTGGTGAGGTTGGGAGTGAATTAAAGTTGGTATAATTAACTTACAAAGGACACTTTTGATACACGGAAACTAGCAGACATCCAGGACAGAGGTCACATGTGAATACCGGTCCACAAAATCATGTTTTACTCAAAATATTCATCATGGGTGTGAAAGAGGCCAATTGCCTTTTATTCATATCAAAAAATAAATAATGTTCCAATATTCACTTTGCACTTCTAGCAATACAATTTAAATGTATTAGTGTGTTCCATTGTGTATAACCTTTGGTTACCAATTCTGATTATTCACTTTTACTCCTGCTCAGTGTTCCCTTCCTCAATGCCCTCACGTCATTCGTCAGCCATTTACTGAAAGAAGCCTGAAAGAACTATTTAATTGAAATTGCCAATAGCACTTCAAAAGAAACAGACCTCACAGAACGAGTATAACCAGCTCACCTTACTTTTGCTGGCTCTTTGAAAAAGCTATCCAGTTAATTCTACATCCCTGTATTTCTTTTCTTTGAAGTACAATTCATTTATTCTCCTCACTCCCACCCTCCAACTGCCAAAAAAACCCTTCAAACCTGCACTATAATTTTTTCAGCCTTATATTCCAGGTCATACTTACTGGGACAGGGCTTTTCCTTGTAACCCACCTGCCTTTTTTGGCCATTGCTTTGAAAATCTGTTACTCACCCTTCTACCACTGGTAACAGTTTCTCTTGAATCATACATTCAAAATCCTCCAAAACATTTCACTAAACTACCCTTAACATAAGCAATAGGTGAAAGAGTAGGCCATTCAGCCCATCAAGCCTAGTCAGTCATTCAACTCAATCATGGCAAATCTTTTACATCAAATTTTTCCCACAGTATTGAATTTCTATCGATGGTCTAACATCTAGTCTTTCCCACTTCAAAGAAAAACTACCTCTGTGTGTAGCCTTACTACTTAACTGAAGTCCCTTATGACGTTCTAGTAGAACCCTTCTCTGGCCTCTCAAAAGATGTGACAAACTCTTTGAAGGGTGGTGCCCATAACATTTGGCCCAACATTCAAACAATCTTTTCTAAAAGTTGTAGAACAAGCTTTCTAGCTTCTGCAAACTGTTGTCTTTACTCACAAAAACAGATTCCGGTACATATTTTTTTGCAATTTTAGTGAGTGAAAATAGCGGCACTTTGACTTTACAACTTCAGAAGTATCCTAGATATAGACTATATAGCACAAGGTAAGATATTTGGATCAACTAGTCTGGGCTGGTGTGTGATTTCCACACAAACCAGAATCCCTCAGTTTACCAAATAACATTTGTGTCATTTGATTTCCTTTTGAAAGTATAAATGTTATCCACATTAACCATTTCTCATGGCAATTAGTTGTACTTTCTAAAACACTGAGTAAAAACATTTTTCTTTATTTTGTTACTGGAAATATTAGCAACTATCCCCTAGTTTCTAATAATCCTGTTAATGCAAACATTCTCTTTATATCTACCTCATCTAATGTATATATCACTTTAAATACTTCTCTGCATTACTTTAAGACATCTACCTATTCAATCCCACCCAACTGCTATAATCACACTTCCAATAGCTTCCATCCAAACCTTTCCTTCCACATTCTTTCCTGTTACATACCTCAATTTTAGAATTATATATAAAGTAAGAAGATCTTTGAGGTTTTACTAAGAGGCTTTCATGCATTAACATTCCTTCACCATTTTCATACTCCCTACTATATACCAACATAGTTGGATAATTTCCTACCACAGTTCCAATGTTGTTTGGTAGTTATCGGTTTAGCTTCAATTAAATTTATTAATGGCTAATGCAGGAATGTCATGAAGCCAACAAGTTTCATTTAAGCTTTGAATAAGCTTCTGGTATATATTGTGGCTCATAATGAGATCCTGGATGCATAACCTAAATCAAATCATACATGTGATTTTACTGTAGTTGTTACAGTAGGTAGTCATTACTGTAGATAATACCATTAATGATATCCATTAGAGGGATTTTGGAATTACTTATGTATGAACTATCCCTTTACTTAACAGTGCTAAGCCCTGCTGTTAATTAAAATTCTCTCTTTAACCTAATTCAGTTGAAGTTACATAAAAAGGTGCAGGAATAAACTTAATGATTGACAACGTGAAGTATTATATTTTATGGAGTAGAGTATGAAAAGGATGGACATGCTCAGTGTAGATCTCTGAAACAAGTACATGAGCAAAGTCAACTTAAGTGCTTGGATACATAGAATGATGAAAGGTTGCAACATTGTCATTTTACACCAATTAAATTATCTGCATTTAGAAATATTTTTCACTTCTTCCTACTAAATTACAGATGCCTTAATGTTTTGTGTTCCACTCAGAATTACTGAATAAGTTAGGTGAGTAAGTGGACAATCTGGTGTTTTGAAGGGAATTGTGTAGGAATAGGGTGTCATTAATGGGATTCAGCAATCTTCTACTTGCACTCAATCATTTTGCTATATAACCAGGCTATTTATGTAGCTGGTTCAGTTTAGGTTCTGGTCAATGGTAGCCCTAAGGATGTTGATAGTGGGAAGGTCAATGATGGTAGTGCCATTGAATGTCAAAGGACAATAGATTCTCTCTAGTTAGATTCTCTCTTGTTGGAGATGGTCAATGTTAGAAAGAATATAAAGATCATGCAGGGGGGCTCTTATGGCAGAATGGTACTGTTCCTACCTCCAAACAAGGAGTCTTAGTTTAAGTTCCAACTGCTCCAAAGGTGTGCAATACCATCTCTGAACAGGTTGATTAGTTTTTAACTGTCATCTTTTGTTGTTCTTTTTGAAAGATTTCCCAGTCTTGATATTGCCATTAATTTCTGACATATTGTATATGTTTTTTTTCCCATTTGTTGTCGTTGTTGGTTGGTTCTGACGAAAGGTCAATGAACTTAAAACATTAACTTTGTTTTTCTCTCCAGAGATGTTGCCAGACTTGCTGAGTTCCTCCAGCACTTTTTCTTTATGTTACACTAAATCGCCTGTTTTGTTTTGCCTTCTTCCTTTCTAAAATAATGATATTACATTGATGGTTTTCTAACCCACTGGAATTTCTCCAGAATTGAATGATTCTTGGAAGATTACAACTAGTATATACACTTCTCTGTTGCTATTTCTTTTAATATCCACGGTTGCCTTATCTCATTTCTAGAATCCTTCTTCTTCAGTGTTTGAGTGAAGATTTGTAGCTCGGGTGCTGGTTTTAGACATTGGTTTGTTCGCTGAGCTGGGAGGTTTGATAGCAGATGTTTCGTCCCCTTACTAGGTGACATCCTCAGAGCTGTGGAGCCTTCTGTGAAGTGCTGTTGCCTTGTGCCGGTTTGAATTTATACCAACAATTACAATGCACAGCCGGAACCGGCACCTACTGGAAGCAACAAAAAACCAGACCATATAAATTTGAACTGGCATAAGACAACAGCACTTCACAGGAGGCTCCACAGCACTGAGGATTGTCACATATTAAGGGGATGAAACGTCTGCTATCAAACCTCCCAGCTCAGCAAACACACCATCTACATCCTCCTTCCTCACTGGAATTTATCTATGTTATAAGGCAAGACCTATTTTGTTAGATGTCTACCATGACCATCACCCATTGCTTTAATTTACAAATTTTCCCAGCAGTGGGATCTTTAGTTACGTAATTACTCTGAGAAACTGATACAAATCATCCACAGTGAGCATCTAAATTTTTGGTATTAAGTATTGAACTGGTGCAATGGAGGAGTGAATTCTGGAAGGACTATTTACTTTCAAGCACCACAATGACTGAACACAGCCATATGCCAATCTTCTGTGAATGGGTCTTGCACAAAATGATACCTGCAACGTGAAGTGTGGAAGGAAGGCAAAACTGGACAGCTTGCAAACATGGCCACAGAGATCATATTACATAATTGAGCGCAGAACTTCTGATGCAGATAGTATGTCAACTCCACAACATCAGAAAATGTGCATGATTTGTACATGAAGCGCAATGGCTCCACATATCAGTGGGGAACTCAGGCATGTGTAAAACTAGCACCACTTGAAATGAACCTACACTTTTAAAAGAAGATGCATTCTGACTGAAACAGGGGCTTTTTTAATGGATGGGAGTCTGGGAAGGAAATTAGGTGAACTTGTGGTGGATTGGGGGAGACGACAAGGTTAACTGATGCTACAAGGAGTGACTTAATAGGGAATGTCGAGAGGAGGATGGATGAGATCTATCTCTGCATATGGTATCTGACAGCCATCCAGTGTCTCCACACACTGCAGGTAGCGAAGGATAGGGTCAAACAGAAGAAAGGTTAGTTATGGAATCTCACTGCATGGCAAATTGCAGGGTTTGTTACAACTGTTGTACTCTGATTAGCAGATTATAGACAGCCTGACCACAGTGTGCATTGATTGCCTTTTTCTCTTTCCACCTCTTCATCATCCTCTTCTCATAATAGTGAATCCATGCAGGATTAACTAATCGCTTCAACCTAAATGGATGACATCTCTATTTTGAGTCTGCAAGCTGTGTTCAAAACATCCTGAGCTAAGAAAAAACATTTTCCCAGCATCTGCCCTAGCAACTCTTCAAGAATTTTACACGCTTCAGTGAGATAACTTTACATTCTTCTAAATCCCAGCAACTTGCCATTCATTTGCTAGTATATGAGCCCAAGTATTCTTCAACTGAGAATTCTAAAGAAGGGTTGCTGGACCTGAAGTGTTAAGCCTGCTTTTTCTCCACAGATTCTGCCAGGTTCGCTGAGTTTTTCCAGCAATTTGTTTCTGTTCCTTCTAATGGGACCTGTGCCATGTAATTTTAGTCCCAATTTGATGACTCCTAAGTGGGACGCAATTTTAAATTAAAGGCTGACCAATAGGATAGGAAGAAACAAAGAAGTTTCAAATCATGTTGTATTAATTTTGTTTCCAATCTTCTTATAGTTGCACTTCATCCTGTCCACAAACCATCATCAATGTAAGTAATAAGTTCTAATGTCTTCTTCTTGCAAGGAAATTCTTCTACCAGTCATTTGCCCTCAGAATCTATAAAACCCCATTTTCCTTACCTACCATTTACTTTTGTTGATAGTTGTATCACTTTTGATTACTGAGACAACCAGTCATTGGGAATTTAAGTGAGCCCAGGCACCAATGACACACATTGGCATATAGAGATCATTGTATTGTATGGAATTCTGTTAATAACTTAACTACAAAGTCAGGCTTTAAAAACTTAACAATGCCTTTATATTAATGCAGTGGCTTAAATCACTATTAGCTTTACATGCATGACAGTGAATCTTTTCACCAGTCTAGAAATGTGTTTTAACTATCTGTCAACTATAACATTCACAATGCCTCATATTATTTTTAAGAATTAGTGAGGATCTGCGTGATGTGTCTAATTCCAGGCAGCATGCTCTCAGAAGAATGTGAATATATTAGAGAGTGCAGAAAAGATTCATGAGCAGAGTTCCAAGGATGAAGAACTTCAGTTAGGTCGATAGATTGGAGAATTTGCAGTTGTTCTCCCTAGAGAAGGCAAGGCCGAGTGGAGGTTTGATTGAGGCGTTCAAAACCATGAAGGGTCTGGACACAATGTGTAAGGGGAAACCAATCCTATTCTCAAAAAAGTGTCAAGGAAGTTGATGACAAGGTAAAAGAATCAGAGGTGACATGAGGAAGAAACCTCTTTAATGTAGCCAGTGATTAAAAGAGTGAGGGAGTCAAGTTCAGATGTGGCTTTCTAAAGGGAATCGAATATTTATCTGAAGGAAAGAATTGCAGAATTAGGAGCAAAGGGTGGAGAGTGAGACAGGGTGAATTGTTCTTGCAGAGACCTGGTAAAAACTTGATGGCCAAATAGTTTTCTTCTCTGTCACAACCATTCTACAATTCTCCTTAACATCTGTTTGAGTCAGGACTTAAATTCCATGCAGATCTCTTCATAAATCTTTCAAAAACGCCATGAAAATAGGTAAACCTATCTTCCTTCAATCAGCAAGGTGATAATGACCAGAGAAACTGTGCACTTTGAATTGAGAGGCAAATATTTGACAAAGATTTCAGGGAGAGCCCCCCATCCCCCTAATATTCTTCAAAATGCTGGCATGAGATTTCTTACACTTATCTGAGTAGGCAGATGCTAGCCCACTTACTGTCTATTCCAAAAGACAATGCAAGACTCCTTCAGTAGTGCCTCAGAGTTAGCCTAGCTCTGGAGTGGGATTTGAAACTTGGCCTATAACTAAAATACAAGAGTTCTAACAATGGAGCCATTGCTGATTTTTAAAATAGTGCTGTACAGGAACAGCTTCACAAGGGCGTATAGCTAGTTCTGGAGTGGAGTGAATCAAATTGACTAAAGATTTGCATCGGTGAGGACCTCTGGACAAGGCTGAAATGGACCAGTGACTCAGTTCTTCTGGTTGAAGGTCGTTACAAATATTTCAGGATTATCTTTTGCACTGATATGTTCAGATCCTCTATTATTCAGAATGAGGACGTTTGATTCACTTCCAGTAAATTCTTTAATCGTCCACCATCATTCAAGACTGGATGTGGCAGGGCCGCAGTCCTTAGATCTGATTCATTGGTTAAGAATTCACTGAGCCACGTCTATCACTTACTGTTTGGCAAGCAAGTAGTTGGATCTTCAAGAGGTTGACAACTCATTTTCAGCTATGCTTGATGCTGCTCTGGCATGCCCCTCCTGCACGCTTCTTTGAACCACAGTTGATCCCCATGGCTTCATGGGAACGATAGAGTAGGGAGTACGCTGGATCATGATGTTGCAGATTGTGTTGGAGTACAATTTTGCTAAGAACATGCCACATAAGTGCCAGGCAATGATCATCTCCAATAAGACTGTGCTAAGAAGTGCCTCAGAAAACATTTTTAGATTATCAGTTTGATTTGCAGCATAATTGATTAGCATGTATTTGAACCTCCATTTATTCTTTGCAGGCAAAATGACTACATCCACACAATGCACATTTAATGACTGAAGAAAGGCCTACGTTGACAGCTAATCCCTGCTGTATCCCCATGACAATAACCCGAATAATCACTCAGCATGCCTAGTTTAAATTTCATCAACTAAGTATGGCAGCAGTTGAAGCTGCAACTTCATGCCAAACAATCAGCATCCCATTCTCATACCCCGCAAGTTATTGTTTCTATCTTAAGTTGATTTTCGTGCACGTTAGTCAAGATCTTTGCAAGATACAAAACCTTGATTTCAGGTCTCCTTTTAGCAGTGCCTAACATGCATGAAAGCTTGGAGCAGCCTCCTCAAAGACTCTGTGGGGAAACACCACAGTCTAATCTCTCCCCATCATATACTGAGGAGTTGGATACCATGCAAAACCTTTAGAAACTATGTTCTTTTTCTAAAGAAATTGAATTATATTGCATTTTGCTTTACATTTGAATTGTTATGTAGTGTACTTCAACATTTCTCTTTGAAAAAAGAATACTCTTCTGAGTTTGACATCAAATTAATGGAAAGCTGTGAAAACCCTTTCCCCAACTCCCAAAGTGACGGTCACCTCACCACTAGCACCACCCAGGACTTAGGCAACTTTATCACATTCACTTGCCCCCTCTCAGCATTCTGTGAACTGCAACAAACGTCACAACCAACAACTATATCTCACTGATAAGGACAAAATGAAACCAGCAAAATTGATTTTTGCTGTTGTCCTGCCTCCAACTTCACAGGGTAGCATGCATTGTACTGCCATCTTACTCTGATTTAGGCTTGATCCAATTATTTGGCCATCATTCCCAATTACATCATCTGTACCAGTTTGTGGTGACCTTTGACCACAAGTGAAGAACAAAGATTAATGGTCTGGAGAAGATAGTCCTAATGAGATCTCAGAGAGGAATTTCTGTCCTTATTGTGATTTAGGTAGTGTGAAAGGGAAAGGAAAAATTGTGAATCAAACTCATTAATTCTGGCAATTACAGTTCCAGATGCATATATGCTGGTCAAAAGACACTTTGGAATCATTAAAGTGGTTGACTCTGTCACCTCGACTGATATGTTGTTATAATAGTGAGAATGTGAGAGATTTGATTAAATTTTACCCATATTAATCAGCAGGATTTGACAAAGTTGCAAAGTTTTCAAAGATAAGTAGGAGGTTTCTTTTCTGGTATTCCTTCATTGTGAGGAAGATACCCAAAATTGAGTACAGCCTGTGGCAAAAACCTGTATATGGGCTATTTTATTTCGGCACTTGCTGCACTACAGCTACCACAAGTACAGTCCTGGCTGATCTAAAAATCTCACATTGTTAACACTCAATACTCAACCTTAGATGTAAAATTTGAACTTGGAGCTTCTTGTTTAGAGGCTGGAACACAACCTTCTGCGCACGTGTGCACACACACACACACATACACACAAAGCCTCCATGGGGTGAATCGTTTCATCCAAGATGTTTGTTTATTTGCAGATACCTTCTATTTTGTTCAAAAGAGCACACAGTTTGTAGTCACAGTCAATGTGGCATCTTATAAAGTCCTGTTTTTGGAATAAAACCAGCTTGATTCTAGGTTAAAGCTCTGAGACAGATTCTGAACAAGGCCTCACACCTACAATTTAGTGACTGACCACATATGTCACCTTTTGTACATTCCTATCGCTTTGCCTGATTGTCATGACAGCACAGCACTGACATTGACTTTATAAACACTATACTCACCATCTAACACTCTTGGTTACCTGCAGAGACTTATTATCTAACACACCACTCACATCAGTTGTATGATATTTTGATCTCTCTGCCCTTGATCTTTCTGCCTATAAACTCTGTGTCTGTGTGCTCTACTCTTTCACTGCATGTGACGAAGGGGCTGTGCTCTGAAAGCGTGTGCGATTTCAAATAACCTGTTGGACCATAATCTGGTGTTGTGTGACTTCTGACTTTGTTTAACCCAGTCCAACAACAGCACTTCCACACCACAAATGTTAGAGCACTGAAGAAGATTTTAAGAAGCTGCCACTGGGTTTAAATGTTGGAAATTCTGTGCAAGTGTTCAACTGGAATTAACTGCAATATGCATTCACGAATTCAATAGCTTGAGCTTATAAATTGACTGAAAACTAATTTTCAGACAACAAGCAGAAGTCACCAAAATTCACAAGTGATAACTCATCTTGAATGTTCTTAGGGGATGCCCCAGCATGCCCTGACTCTGCAGCCTACTCCTCAAGAGGATTACAGGGTTACGTCAGTGAGTAACAGCACTAAATGTGGAAAGTTGAAGGATGGCTGAGTGCTCTGTAATTTGCAATATCTTGCAGTGAAAAAAAATTATGATTTTCGCGAAAGAAATTCACCTGCAATTGACACATGATGTGGGTTGGGGGCTGCAGGGGATTTTAATCTAATTTAGTAGGTGGGGATCCCATGGGATCAGGTGGAATGTCAGTCCTATATTCCCATCAACATTAACTTTAATGCAAAGTTAAGTCACGTGGAGCTGTTAACACCAATACTGTGCCTGAAACCATTTGCTGGGATTAACTTCTCTCCTTTTGTGATACATTTGTTGTATGTGCAAATGGTAACATAAGTATTGGTGATGGAATCAGAAGCCAAGTCACAAATAATTTCCCAATACTGACTTGATCTTCAAAGACAATTTTCACTGCTAACATGTGTGAAACTGTATTTAGTTGAGCAATACTGGTACAAAGATTGTGGCAGTGGGGTAGACAGCATCTGGGCTCTTGTGCCTGGATCTTATCAAATCCACCACTTTCCTTTTTCTTTCCTTTCTTTTCTTTTCATTCTCAGTGTTTTTTTGGTTCTTAGTGCTTCTCACTTAACTTTTGAAGGCTGTGGAGGCAGCAGGCAGGGCCCAGTGTGAGCCCAGATGGTGGTAGCAGTAAGGCAGCAATTGGTAACGGTGGCAGGCGTGGTAAGCAATGAGACAGCAGCCATGAGGGATGGCAGTCAGTGATGCGGCAGTCAGGGCTGAAACCTTACAAGTGACAGAGAAGCTTGGCGTGCCCATGCTGGTCTTAGCCTAGCGTGGGTGAAAACATGCCCAGTGCAGGGCAGAGTGAGCTCATCTTGGGGAAAGCCCATCTTGGAGCATCTCAAGGCCCTTGTCTCACAAAGGATTTTAGTATGAACAAATCAATGGGACACGCATGGGTTCATCTATCTCCGGACTAATAGCAGAAGCGGTGATGCAGAGGTTGGGGGAGGGGAGATCCCCTACCGCATCCCAAAACCAGCCCAGCTCGTCCCCGCCTCCCTAACCTGTCCTTCCACCTATCTCCTCCTCCCACCTCAAGCCCCACCCCCATCTCCTACCTACTAACCTCATCCCGCCCCCTTGACCTGTCTGTCCTCCCTGGACTGACCTATCTCCTCCCTACCTCCCCACCTACACTCACCTTTACTGGCTCCATCCCCGCCTCTTTGACCAGTCTGTCTCCTCTCCACTTATCTTCTCCTCTATCCATCTTCTATCCACCTCCCTCTCTCTCCCTATTTATTTCGGAACCTCCTTCCCCTCCCCCATTTCTGAAGAAGGGTCTAGGCCCGAAACGTCAGCTTTCCTGCTCCTCTGATGCTGCTTGGCCTGCTGTGTTCATCCAGCTCTACACCTTGTTATCTCAGATAGCTTAATGAGTCTTGGTGTGAGTAAGAATATGTGCAGCAGAGTTCTGGATAAAAATCAAAATACAGCTAATTTTGGAAGTCTGAATCAAACACAGAATGTTGGAGAATGTTATGCCTGTTGACCTTCGATTCTCCTGTCAATCTATTTACCTCTATCTTAAAATATCCAATGATACCACCTCCACCTTCTGAGGCAGGTAGTTTTAAAGTCATAATTTTTTCTGGGAAAAGGTTGCCTCTTATTTCTGTCTGTAAAGGCGACCTCTAATTTTAAAACAAATTTTGGACTCAACCACAAGAGGAAACATCATTTCCATGTCCACAATATCAACCCTATTCTTATACACTTCAATCAATCACACCTCAATCCACACACTTTGTTAATTTAAAGCCCTCTCCAGTTTCTTCGTTGTGTGGCTTAAGTGAACACCAGTCCCAGTATGATTAAAATGTAGACTGTCCCAAAGGTATAGAACCCTTGTTACTAATTGCCAGTAACCATGAACCAGAGTGCACTTCTTTCACACCAGTCAAAGAACAAAGAACAAAGAACAAAGAAAATTACAGTACAGGAACAGGCCCTTCAGCCCTCCAAACCTGTGCTGTTCCAGATCCTGTATCTAAAACTATCGCCTATTTTCCAAGGATCTGTATCCCTCTGCTCCCTGCCCATTCATGTATCTGTCTAGGTATATCTGAAATGACGCTATCATGGCCGCCTCTACCACCTCCACTGGCATCGCATTCCAGGCACCCACAACCCTCTGCGTAAAGAATTTTCCACGCATATCTCCCTTAAACTTTTCCCCTCTCACCTTGAAATCGTGACCCCTAGTAATTGAGTCCCCCACTCTGGGAAAAAGCTTCTTGTTATCCACCCTGTCTATACCTCTCATGATTTTGTAGATCTCAATCAGGTCCCCCCTCAAACTCCATCTTTCTAATGTAAATAATCCTAATCTACTCAACCTCTCTTCATAGCTAGTGCCCTCCATACCAGGCAACATCTTGGTGAACCTCCTCTGCACCCTCTCCAAAACATCCACATCCTTTGGGCAATGTGGCGAACTGTACGCAGTATTCCAAATGTGGTCGAACCAAAGTCCTATACAACTGCAACATGACCTGCCAACTCTTGTACTCAAAACCCCGTTCAATGAATGAAAGCATGCCGTATGCCTTCTTGACCACTCTA
>JAHRHZ010000111.1:2446990-2472715 GCA_024137785.1 Ginglymostoma cirratum | reverse complement strand
TCTATTGTAAATAATCCTAATCTACTCAACCTCTCTTCATAGCTAGTGCCCTCCATACCAGGCAACATCTTGGTGAACCTCCTCTGCACCCTCTCCAAAACATCCACATCCTTTGGGCAATGTGGCGAACTGTACGCAGTATTCCAAATGTGGTCGAACCAAAGTCCTATACAACTGCAACATGACCTGCCAACTCTTGTACTCAAAACCCCGTTCAATGAATGAAAGCATGCCGTATGCCTTCTTGACCACTCTATCAACCTGCGTTGCCACCTTCAGGGTACAATGGACCTGAACACTCAGATCTCTCTGAGCATTAATTTTCCCCTGGGCTTTTCCATTTACGCATAGTTCACTCTTGAATTGGATCTAACAAAATGCATCACCTCACATTTGCCTGGATTGAACTCCATCTGCCATTTCTCCGCCTAACTCTCCAATCTATCTATATTCTGCTGCATTCTCCGACAGTCCTCTTCACTATCTGCTACTCCACCAATCTTAGTGTCATCTGCAAACTTGTTAATCAGACCATCTATACCTTCCTCCAGATCATTTATGTATATCACAAACAACACTGTTTATGGCAAACATTCACTTCTTTAATCTTATTCATCCTGTGACAATTTGCAAGTGCTTAATAGTAATCCAGAGAGGATTATTTTTTGAGGTTTGCTTTTCAATTTAGCTCCTAATTTCTGTTGTCTCTCAGCAGAACCTCTTTCCTAGTTCTATTTATATTGTTGATGTTAACGTGGACCTTGACCAATGGATCGTCCCTTTCCCACTATATGTTCTTCTCTAGTTCACAGCAGATATCCTGAATCCTCACACGGACAGGCCAACATAGCCATCTGGACTAACAGTGACAGTCCTCTTCACAATATGCTGCTATATGCCTCACACTGCTATATCCAAAGACTTGGACAACTTACAGCAGGCACCATTTAGCACTGCAGAAATACCATCAATGGTTCCCTTGCAAGATAGCCCACAGAAAGATATCCCACAAAAGCATCCTCTCCCAAACTATTATATCCAACGTAGAGTCATTCAAACACCATGCTACTGGCTGGGACGTATTGTTCGTCTGCCTAACACCAGACTCCTGAAACAATTACTCTACTCAACTAGTTAAATGCAATTGAAGAGATAAGTGGAAATGATTTAGGAATGCACTGAAGTTGTAGCTGAAGCGATCTAACCTGTCCATAGACTAGCGGAAGATTTTTTTCACTAAAATGTAGGATGTTGGATAGATGACCTTACAGAGGATTATAAAATCATAAGGAGCATAGATAGGGCGAATATTTTTTCCTAAGGTCGGGGAGTTCAAAACTACAGGATATAATTTTAAGGTGCAAGGAGAAAAATTTAAAAGTGATCCGAGAGACAACTTTTTCCACACAGAGGGTGGTTGGTATGTGGAATGAACTGTCAGAGGAAGTGGTAGATGCAGACACCTTTACAATATTTAAAAGACATTTGGACAACTACTTGAATAGGGAAGGTTTAGAGGGATCTGGGCCAAATGCAGGCAAATGGCACCAGCTCCATTTGGGAAAACTGGTCGGCATGGACGAGTTACCGTGCTGTATGACTTTATGACTCATTTAGGAAAGTACCAAGAGGCTTCATCAGGAAAGCGCAGAGATGAAGTCAAAGCATCAGAGGGAGTGCACAAGCTCCCAACAACTCATTTACTCAGCTCTTCAAGCACCATCTGCCTCATATTCATGCACTGGACTTATCAGTCATCTGAGAACTGAAGTGGAAACAAATCATCTTCGATCCCAAGGAACTGTCACCGAAGGAGAAAAAGGATATAAGCATAATATTCTGACTCCTTGGATATCCACTGCGTATGCTGACACCTTTAGATTCATTCCTACAAAGCCAGGCAGTGAAGAAGAGTTAAGCAAACACACTGATCCATTCAGTGTGTACTAGTTTTACAGACTGCTTGATTTTTTTCAGTAGATCCTGTTTTGAAATGTAGCATTCTGTCCCTTTAAACAATGCAGTGAGTCTTGAAAAGGCTAGAAGCACTTTTATGCATTTCTACAAAACTCCCTGTAGAAGAGAATGAACTTCCCATTTAAAAATACAACACTTTCAGAACCTATACCTTGTTTCACACTTCAAGTGAGAACTGGAGCAGAAGAGCCATTGTCTCTGTTTGCAGGTAGCTGGCATTCAATGACTCGATGTGAATGGCTCTTCCAATGTGTCACGCAGATGAGATTAATGCGGGTGCTATGTGGAATCTCCAGATGAGAATACACAGAATGGACTTTGTGAAGTGTAACAGATATTTGGTTCAGCGCTCACTGGCAGGGTAGTTAAGATCAAATAGCTTTGTATTTCTTCAGCTGTTTGCATCTAAAATCGAACCATGTCAATTACAATGGAAGTAATTGCTGGTGAAGGCAGTAGCAGTTGTTTAATTGGACCATTTTCCCGTTACCAAAAAATGAGAGGAGTGAGTTGTTGACACAATTATTTGGCATAAAGTAGTTTAGTTTTCAATTAATGCTGTCCTGACGGAGGGCCTACATTTTGCTTCTTCTCATTTATTTTCCTGTCCTCCTAAATGCTTTTAATTTTTATTGACAATATTGACTTTATTAAAGTGAATTTTACAAACCACACTTTTGAAGGACTTAATTCAATAGGCTGCACTTGCCTGTTTCCTCCCAAATGAGTTACAATTAAACTGAAATTAATTTTAGCTTCACCAAACAAAGTGAGTTTGCAAGCTGTGTGCCACAGTCCATGGATTCTACAGATTCAGGAACAATAGCAAGACAAAGATAACTCGTGCCTTTCTGATTGGGATCATTATAACAGAGGTGGTCTAACTAGCCTTCCATCACCTAAGACAATAGTTGGTAATGAAGTGGTCAACTTTTGTATTAAACAGCACCTGCTGCAGCTTGGGAACCCAGCTCTGGCATGGCACTCTGCTGCACTTATAATAGAAGCTGAGAATGGTGGCACAGTTGCTCAGTGGTTAGCACTGCTGCCTCACAACACCAGGGATTTGTGGAGCCATTTATGGAGGATTCCATCAGTGAAAATAGTGGTCACTTCTTAACTCAACAGAGCCACTTATTTCAAAGTGCGCTCCATTTTCCTTTTTCACTGAATTCAATGGAAAAGAAATTATTGTGTATGTTATAAAATTGAAGGTTTACTTCCTGATCCTGTTTCCACTTTAGTGGTAAGAGTGAGATTTGGCTCCCAATTATTCTTGCAAGCATGTTTATTTGGCGCAAGGGGATTCAGATCTGGAGCAATCTCGGAAAGATGTCACAGACTTGCACATTGCTGAGTTTAAATAGCGCAGCATGGATGGGGTTAGAATACACACAAAGGATCACATTAGAAGACACTCTGGGCTGAGACTCTGTGCAGGAAACACAGACCATGTAAATGTGAACACAGAAAGAAAATAGATTAGTCTTTCCTTAAAGTAATTAAGTCAAACTCTTATGTCGAACAGACCCTCTTCAGTACGTACACCGGTACTGTTCCCCAACTCTTCCGCCTTTACATCGATGACTGCATCAGCTTTGCATCCTGCATCGAGGCTGAACTGGAGCAGTTCATCAACTTCGCTAACAACTTGCATCCCACCCTCAAATTTACTTGGCCTATCTCAGACACCTTCCTCTCCTTTCTTGTCCTCTCTGTTTCCATTTCTGGTGCCAGCTTACAGACCGACATTGACTATAGACCCACAGACTCCCATAGCTACCTAGACTACACCTCCTCCCATCCTGTATCCTGCAAAAACTCCATCCCATTTTCCCAATTCCACCATCTCCATCACATCTGCTCTGATGAGGAAACATTCCACTTTCAAGCATCCCGAATGTTTTCAAACAACGCTCTTTCCCCAACTCTGTCATGCAGACAAACTTCCACTGTGCCTCCTCCATTCCCCACTCCACAGCTCTTGACCACCACTCCCCTGCAAACATAATAAAGATAGTGTTTCCCTCGTCCTCACTTTCCTCATAATGCCACCAACCCCCACAACCAATTTATCATCTTCAAACACTTCCACCAACTACAATTAGACCCCCAACACCTGGAACATCTTCCACTCCCCACTCCTCTCTGCCTTCCGCAAGAACCATTCCCTTCACCACTCCTTAGTTCATGGCACACTCCCCACCAACTACTCCAATCCACCCGGTACTTCCCCCTGTAACTGTAAAAGAAGCAACACCTGCTCACACACCACCTCCCTCACTTCCATTCAAGACTCAAACAGTCCTTCCAAGTGAGACAGAACTTCACCTGCCTCTCCTCCAACCTAGTCCATTGCATTTGGTGCTCTGGGTATGGTCTTCTCTATGTCGATGAGACAAACGTAAACTAGGTGACCATTTCGCCGAGCATCTCTGCCTGGCCTGTAACAGCCACCCTAACCTCCCAGTCACCATCCATTTCAAATCCCCATTCAGCTCCCCCTCTGACATGACCATCCTCAGCATCCTCCAGTGTCGGAGCAACTCGGAATTCAAATCTGAAGAACATCACCTTATTTTCTGCCCGGGTACCCTACACCTTGGAGGCCTCAACATTGGGTCTCCAATTTCAAATAATCTTGCCACCAATACCCCTCCTCCCCTTCCAGCCCCACCTCCTCTCTTCCAGTCCACCTTCTGACTCTTCCTTCCAGCCACAACTGGGTTTATCCCTCACATCGACCAACCAGGTCATATCTACTACTGGTGTCTACCTGTCATCACCATTCCGCCTCCACCCCTTCACCGCCCACCCCTACTTCATCCGCTGCTCCCGCTGCCCCCACATAAGGTCCTCAAAAAGGGTAATACCCGAAAGATTGACTGTTCCTTTCCTCAGGTCCTGCCTGGCCTGCTGTGTTCTTCCAGCCTCCTGTTTGTCAACTATGGTTTATCTCTAACTATCAAGTACAGCAATATTTAGAATTAATGTACAATGAATGTTAATTTTAAGCCTAAGCCTGAAAGCTATCCTTGAGTTTGCCATTTCCTCGATGACTCTGTAAAAAACTCAAGCTCACAGGGTGACATCAAGCCATATGATAAAAGAACTAACTCTGTTCCACCTCACTGGTGTAAGAGATACATTCAATTCCTGACCGGCTGCTCTATTGCTCAGACATATGAATTACAACATCCAAACGATATACATGCCTTGAGGATCTGCTAGGAATACTAGTTAGAAATAAAATTCTAGCCACAACTACATTACAGGGAGTTTTACTGAGGTATGTTTACCTCCTGTCAGTAGTATGCTTTCAGCAATCAACTAATTTGCCCAGATAGAATCCCAACAGTGCAGAAAGAGGCCATTCAATCCATCAAGTCTGTACCAACACTCTAAAGACCATCCCACCTAGAGCTATCCCCAAACCCTGCTTTTACCATGGCTAATCCATCTACCCTGCACATCCCTTCATACTACAGGGCCATTTGGCTGGGACAATCCACCTAACCCGTACATCTTTGGTCTGTGGGCAATAGCTGTAGCACCCAGCAGGAACCCACACAGATATGGAGGTAATGTGAAAAACTACACACAGACAGTCACCTGAGGCTGGAATCGAACCCAGGTTCCTGATGCTGTATGGCAGCAGTGCTAACCACTGAACCAGCATGCCACCCCAAATTTAGTACCAAATCACTCTTTCCAAAACGTTTATACCTTCTTTTTACTAGGTTGTACAGGAGAACTTTGTACTGTCCTATCAAAATCCACATTGAACAACAATTCTTCAATGAGGCATATAATTCTTTGCTAAAACACAATACGAGAGAGCCATCCTTAATATGGTACATTTGTTGTCAACTTCCTTCAGCAAATATCTGTTCTTTCTTGATTTTCTTTCCTTACGTTATCAGTTTAGTGCTCTTATGGCACAGCGATAGCATCTCTACCTCAGAGCCAAGAGTCCTGGGTTTAAATCCTATGAACTCCAGAGGTCAGTAATAACAAGTTTATTAGAAAATAAAGAATCATAGAATTTTACAGTCCAGAAGGAGGCCATTCAACCCATTGTGTCTGTTCAGCTCCTGATAAAGCTACCCAGCTGGACCCATTCCCAGCCCTGTCTCCATAGCCCTGTAAATTCATCATTCACAAATATATAACTAGCCCTCACTTTAAACCTTGTGTAGAATTCGCCTCTATTACTCTCCCAGGCAGCGGATTCCAAATCCCAACAACTCTGAGAAAAGAAGTTTCTTCTCTCACTCCTAGATCTTTCCTGAGCATCTTGAAATTGTGACGCTATAGTTACTGACATAGCAACTATTTGAAACAGGATATCCTTCTTTACCCTGTCAAAATTGTTCAAAATTTTGAACGCCTCAATAAGATCACCTCTTATTATCCTTGGAGTAGAGAAGATTCAACCCAATTTCGCTAATCTTTCCCTACATCCAAAATCCCTCATTCCTGGTATCATTCTGGTAAATCTCCTAAGCACTATCTCCAGAGCTTTAGCATCGTTCCTTAAATAAAGGTGCCCAGGACAGAACACAAGACTCCAAATGTGATCTGACTAATGATTTGTAGAAGTGTAACATCACTTTTGTGATTTTTTAAACTGTCTGCTTCAATTTATAAACAGAAGGATCCTCTTAGCCTTCTTAACAACAGCTTCAACTTGCCTGGCCACCTTCTGAAAATTATGCACACGAGCCCTCTGCTCCTGTTCTCCTCTCTGCAGATTGAGCAAAAGTCCTCATCATCTAAGTCACTGGACTTGACCCTGGACTTCTCCAATATCTAAAATACTGAGCAAAATACTGAAGCTGCAGCAAATATAAGTAGTTGTCCTATAAAGTGATATTGTATTCTTGCATGACTTCACGATACACAAAATCATGCTACAGAAAATTGTGCTATAGGAAATCGCATTATAGGGAAATTGCTATAGAAAATCACTATACCTGTATTCAGCAGAAAATTCGCATTATCCAAACAGTATCCACTTTTCATCAATTGTGTCACAGCGAATTCACGTTAACGAAACTTGTGTAATAGCAGAACTACCCTTACACAACAAAGCCAGCAGAATGGAGATTTCTGCCTGAGACTACTGTTCAGCCTGAAATTCCAATATACACCTCCACTCTAAAAGAGCAATCAACCAAATCTAACAGACTCTAGCCTGAGATAGTAAGAACTGCCAATGCTGGAGTCAGAGATAACACAGTGTGGAGCTGGAGGAACACAGCAGGTCAGGCAGCATCAGAAGGCAGAGCATGTCTGAAGAAGAGTCCTGATCCTAAACGTTAGCTTTCCTGCTCCTCTGATGCTGCCTGGCCTGCTGTGTTCCTCCAGCTCCACACTGTGTAGACTCTAGTCTTTGACAGGTTTTACACTTTGGGCTATGCAGCACAGACAGTACGATGTTACAGAGAAGCCAGGCATTCAACTTCAATCAATATCCATTCACACATTCTCTTGATGATCAGGAAACCAATCAACTTGAGGTAGAATCACCAGAAACACAATGGATAACACAAATTTGGCACAAAGACAAGGAGCCCACAATCAGTATAATTGCAGGACCTGATCTCACCTGAGACTGCAATTCTAGCAGCTATTTTCTGGGAGCAATTCTGGCAGCTTATTCCAGCAGCTGTTTTCCCAGAGCTAATTCCAGTGGTTAGTTCCAAGGGCAATCTGGATGAACAATCCAAAACAAATTAAAGAACTATCTGAGAGCTTCCAAGCAAGAGCTACCAGTCACAGGCCTGTTCCGAATCAGGGGACCCAACAGCAACTGACCACGACCAGCAGATCCAAGAAATGAGAAACTCTGAAAACCACTGACCTGATCGACACCACAAGGCCTCAGACACATCCTCAAGTGAAAACTGGGCCCAAAAACCAAGTAATTATCCAATAATTCCACTACATACCTTACCACATCTGCAAACTCAACACAAACTGAAAAGCAGTCTGAAATCTAGGCATCAGGTACAGCAAGCAGGAACAGCCAGGTATATTTCAAAATCTTGTTTTCCTCAGTGGTGAGCTGAAACACCCGAGACCCCAAAGTTCTGACTTAGCTAGCAGGGAGGGGAAGATCAATGGTGACAGTGCATTGGGACCCCAAGAATATGAAGCCTGGTTAAAGATTGTGCAATTAAAACTGTTGATTTTAGGTTCTAATGCGTCTAACCTAGCTAATAGTATAGTTGATATTATTACTTTCCTCTGTACAGTTGATTGTGTCAATTTCACTATTTATTGCAGTTAGCTATATTTCTAGTATTATACTACAAAGGGAAAAGCAGCACAGGAACAGGCCCTTTGGCCCTCCAAGCCTGCACCGGCACATTTTGCTTTTCCATACTAAAACTGTCTTCACTTACATGATCCGTATCCCCCAATTCCCCTCCTATTCATGCATTCGTCCAGGTGCTTCTTGAATGCTGCTATTGTGCCTGTTCCAACCACCTGCTCTGGCAGTGCATTCCAGACAATCACCACCCTTTGTGTGAGAGCCGTGCCTCACACATCTCTTTTACACTTCCCACTCACGCCTTGAACCTGTTTCCCTGAGCAATTGACCCCTCCACCCTGGGAAGAACCCTCACACTTTCCACTCTATGCATGCCATTCACAATCTTATAAAATTCTACCCGGTTACTCCTCGACCTCTTGTGCTCCAATGAAAACAAACCCAGTCTATCCAACCTTTCTTCATAGCTAAAACCCCCATACCAGGCAACTTCATGGTAAACCTTTTCTGTACTTTCTCCAAAGCATCCACATCCTTCTGATAGTGTGGTGACCAGAACTGCACATAATATTCCAAGTGTCGTCTAACTAAAGTTCCATAAAGCTGCAGTATATCTTGCCTATTCTCATACTCAATGTCCCTTCCAATGAAAGCAAGTGTGTCATATGCCTTTTTTACTACCTTGTCTGCCTGCACTTCAGTGATCTGTGGACCTGAACACCCAGATCTCTCTACGTATCAATACTCCTATGGGTTCTGTCATTCTCTGTGTAATTTCCACCAGTACTTGACCTTCCAAAATGCATCACCTCACATTTTTCCAGATTAAACTCCATCTGTCATTTTTCTGCCCATGCCTTCAACAGATCTATCGTGGGAGGCGATGGCCTAGTGGTATTATCACTGGACTGTTACTCCAGAGTTCTGGGGACCCAGGTTCAAACCCCATAATGGCAGATGGAGGAATTTGAATTCAATAAATATCTGAAATTAACAATCTAATGATGACGGTGAATCCACTGTTGATTGTCTGAAAAACCCATCTGGTTCACTAATGCTCTTTAGGGAAGGAAACTGCTATCCTTACCTGGGGTCTGGCTCCAGACCCACAGCAATGTGGTTGACCCTTAACAATTAAGGATGGGTAATAAATGCTGCCTAGCCAGCAACACCCTCATCCTGTGAATGAATAAAGAAAAAAAAGCCTGCTGTATCATCTGACAACCCTCCTCACTATCCGCAACTCCACCAATCTTTGCATGGTCTGTAAACTTACTAATTAGACAAGCTACGTTTTCCTCAAAATCATTTATGTAGATCATGAACAGCACAGGTCCCAGCACTGATCCTGTGGAACATCACTCGCTACAGCCGCCCATTCTGAAAAGCATCCTTCCGTTGCTACCTTCTCTCTCCTATGACTAAGCCAGTTCTGTATCCATCTTGCTAGCTCACACCTGATACCAACTGGCTTCACCTTTTGTACCAGTTTGCCATGAGGGATTTGTCAAAGCCGATACTGAAGTCCATGTAGACAACATCAACTGCTTTTTCTTCGTCAATCATATTCGCCACCTCCTCAAAAAACTCGATCAAGTTAGTGAGGCATGACCTCACCCGCATAAAACCATGCTGTTTATTCCTAATCAGTCCATTTGCTTTTAAATGCTTATAGATATTGTCCCTGAGAATCTTTTCCAATAAGTTCCCTACCACTGTTATGAGGCTTACAGGTCTGTAATTTCCTGGTGATCCTGTTACCCTTTTTAAACAATGGGACAACATTGGCTATTCTCCAATACTCTGAGAACTCACTTGTGGCCAAGGTGACATGTTTGTCAATGCTACAGCAATTTGTTCTCTTGCCTCCCTCAAGTTTCAGGGATAGATCCCATCAGGACCTGGTGATTTATTGATCCTTCATTCTCACAGGAATGTGCTGCTCCTGAAATCTTATCAACTGCCACTTGAAATATTCCCACATGTCCATTGTGGATTTACCTTGAAACAGCCACCTCCAATCAACACTGTCCAGCTCTTGTCTAATATTGCTGTCGTTTGCTTTCCCCAAATTTAACAACTTCACCTGAGGACTGCTGTCATCCATATCCATGAGTAACTTAAAACTTATAGTATTATAGTCACTACACCTGAAATGTTCCCCCACTGAAACTTCACTCAACTGGCCAGGCTTATTTCCCAAAACTAGGTTCAGCATTACCCCTTCCCTGGTTGGACTGATTACATACTGTGTCAACAAATCCTCCTGAATAGTCCTTACAAATTCTGCTCCATGCAACCACCAGCATGAAGTGAGTCCATGTCAATATTGTAGGAGGAGTTAAAATCATCCTCCACAACAACACTGCTGCTTTTACATCCTTCTAAAATCTGTCTACATGTTGTCTCCCCTGAATTCCACTGGCTTTTGGGAGGCCTGTAGTATACCCCCAGCATTGTGATTCCACCTTGCCTGTTCCTGGGTTCTACCTATACTGCTTCGCTGCACGAGTCCTCTGATGTATCCTCCCTCAGTACAGTTGTGAGATAACAAGGTGTAGAGCTGGATGAACACAGCAGACCAAGCAGCATCAGAGGACCAAGAAGGCTGACGTTTTGGGCCTAGACCCTTCTTCAGAAACATCTAGGCCCGAAACATCAGCCTTCCTGCTCCTCTGATGCTGCTTGGCCTGCTGTGTTCATTCAGCTCTACACCTTGTTATCTCAGATTGTCCAGCATCTGCAGTTCCTACTATCTCTGAAACGGTTGTGAGATACTCCTTTATCAGTAAAGCAAATCCTTCACCCCTTTTGCATTCCTTTCTATTACGCCTGAAACAACTAAATTCTGGGGCATTCAGCTGCCAGTACTGTCCCTCTTTAAGCCAAGTCTCCATAATTGCAATAACGTTACAAGTACTAACCAACACTCTGAGTTCGTATACTTTGACAGTTATACTTCTTGCATTGAAACACATGCATTTGAGACCACTTCCCCTGATCTTTTTTATAGTGTTTCCCTAGCTGTTCTTGTTCTTAGTCATGTTTGCCTTAGGTTTTATCTCTCAATTTCTGCATCTACTGCCCTAATCCTCTGGCTCCCATCCTCCTGCCATGCTAGTTTAAAACTGACCCCCAACCATTCTACCACATACCTCCAACCCCTCAGAAACTTGAGTCCCAGCCGTGCTCAGTTGTACCCTGTCCAGTTTATACAGGTCCCATCTCCCCAAGAATTGGTCCCAATGCCCCTCTGATCCGAAACCATCCCAATCACACCATCTTTTCAGCCATGTGTTCATCCTCCTGTTTCTACTCTGACTAGCTCGTGGCACTGCTAATAATCCTGAGACAACCACTTTTGAAGTCCTACATTTCAACTTTCTTCTTAGTTCTCAATATTCCCCTCTTAGGACCCTATCCCTTTTTTCATCTATGTCATTAGTACCAACGTGTACCATGACCACTGGCTGTTCAACCTCCCCCTTCAGAATGCCCTGTAACTGCTCCGAGGCATCCATGAACCTAACATCAGGGAGGCAACACACCATCATGGACTCTTGTTTGCAGCAACAGAAATACCTTACTATTCCCGTTATGGTTGAATCCCTTATAACTATAGCATATCTATGCCTACCTCTCCCTCCTTCTGCAGCAGAGCCAACCATGGTGCCATGAATTTGCCTGCTGCTGATATCCCCTGAGAGGCTATTCCCCTCAACAGTATAAAAAACAGTATGTCTGTTTTGCAGGGGAATAGCCACAAGGGATCCCTGCACTGCCTGCCTCCAGTTCTGCTTGGTGGTTACCCATTCCCTTCCTGCCTGCCAATTCTGAGTCTGCGCTGTGACCGCCTCTCTATAAGTGTATCACAACACTCTCCAACTCGCGAATGCTCCACAGTGTCCCCATGCACCGTTCCAACACCGAAACTTGGGCTTCCAGGAGTTGCAGATCCCAGGCACTTGAAACATGCCTGGCTTCCCATTTCAAACAAAAGGAGCAGACTACAATTTGGAGCTGTCCTGTCATGTCTTACCCCTTTAAATTAATTAATATGTATTTTAAATAAAAACAGAGGTTGTTTTGCTCTGAAACACCTGTCTACTGCCTTCTTCATTTCATATTCCCTGAAGAAGTCCAGTGTCTCAAATTAGGGATTGAGGGATAAATTGGACCACTCTGATATCAGAAAACAATTGATTGCAAACCAGAACTCTACATCTCAAAATTCTACCATTGAACCTATATTGGCTGTTCGAGTTTCTTCTACCAAAATACATTACATCATATTTCTCTGCATTGAAATTTATTTGACAGATGTCAGCCCATTTGGCCAACCTGTCAATGTCCCTCTGAAGTCACTCAGCAGCATCCTCACAAGTCACTACTCTCCCTAGCAAGTATCATCTGCAAATTTAGAGATTTCCATCTCCAAATCATTATGTAAATTAGAAAAAATAAGGGTCTCAACATTGTTTACCAGGGAACATGACTTTCAACTTGTCCCTGATCTGAGAAATGCCCAATTGTACCTACCCTCTGTTTCCTATCTTTTAGCGAACTTCTAATCCATGCTGCCAAGGAACTATCAATTCCAAATATTTCTAACTTGTTAACCAACTTGTCACATGGCACTTAATCAAATGCCTTCAGAAAGTCCAACTACCTAACATCCACAGCATTACCCTCATCCACTGCCTGTGACACCTCAAAAAACTCAATTAAATTCGTCAGACATGACCTGCCCTTGATAAAACATGTAAAGCATATCAAATATTGACTGATTTTTCTCCAGTACATTTTACCTTATCCCCACATAATGGCCTCTATCAGTTTTCCTATTATTGATGTCAAGCCGACAGTTCTATATTTTCCTAGGTTATCATTTGCCCTTTTCTTAAACAATGGTGTCATGTTTGCCATCCTCCAGTTCCCTGGGACTAATCCAGTCTTCAGACAGGCCTGGAAAATTTCTGTCAATGGCTCTGTGATTTGCTCCCTCCCCTTCTCTCAGCAACCTAGGATGCATCCCATCAGGGCCTGGTGACTTCGCCACCTTGAGTGTTATCAGCCTTTTTAGCATCCCTCCTTAATCTCTCACTAGACTGCTCAGTTGCTCAACATCCACATTTTCAACTAGCCCGTTGTGAACATTGTTTAATTTGGTAAAGATAGAAGCAAAATATTTATTTAGTACCTCTGCTATATCCTTTGCTTCAGTGAGCAGTTTACTCTGCTTGTTCCTTATGGGCCCCACTCTGTCCTTCACTTATCTTTCATTATTAATATGTTTGCAGAATATTTTACATCCATTTTAGCACAACTTTTCCTCATGCATCCTCGTTTTTCCGCATTAACCTCTCTTCTGCATTTGAGATACTCTTCCTGATTTCTACTGTTATTACGATTCTGGTATATATCATATGCCTTCTTTATTTTCCTTACTTTCTCATCGATTTTCTTAGTTCTCAATGGTATTCTAGCTTTGGATGCTGTATTTATTTCTCATGGATATGTACTTAGCTTGCATCATATTCAATAAAAACTGAAAGAACTGTAGATGCTATGAATCAGGAACAAAAACAAAGTTGCTGGAAAGGCCCTTCAGGGTCACCGGACACGAAACATTAACTCTGTTTATTTCCTTCACAAATGCTGCCAGACCTGCTGAGCTTTACCAGCAACTTCAGTTTTGTTGCATCATGTTCATCTCTCTTTTGAATTTCTCCTATTTTTCATTAACTGTTTAATCCACCAAAACGAGTTTCTAACTAACATACTCCAGTTCAACATTTAGACCCCGAAAATTTGCACTTTTCCATAATTGACTGATTTTTGTCCTTTTCCAATTTAATACTGAACCTAATAATGTTATGATCACTATTTCCCAAAGGTTCCCTCACAGGCATCAATTCCGGTTCTGTTTTTCAGCGGTTTATATATCGGGTCCAGTTCAATGTGTTTGTCTTTGAACTGGACCCGATATATAAACCACAGAGAAACAGAACCGGAAGTGATGCCAACCACCCAGCAAACCAAAGCATATAAGTAACAAGCGGAACTGAACACCAAAGCCTCATCGAAGACGCACTAACGATATTAATTAGCAGGCTGACGAAATGTCTGCAAACAAACACACCAGCTCAATGACAAAGTCTACAACCTCATCCACAATCCGAGCTACAAATCTTTTCAAAAACTTTTAATTTAACCCTGCCCTTATCTCATTATTGTCCATTTGAAGACCACTATTTCTTTGTTCAGTGTCAACACTCAAGCTTTCCCTCACTTCCAGTTCCCCATCCTCCATCTTCTATTTTGCCCTCCGTGGTATTTCCAAAAGTAGTTTTGGAACCAACCCAACAGTCAACCCACCCTCCATGCCTCACAAGTATAAATCCATCCTGCATACTATTTACTCTCTTAGGGAGTAAGTGTTTTAACTTACTCCCTAACTCCGGAAAACGATCCTGCAAGTCCTCCAAGCTATTCTTCTCTATATTGTTGGTTCCCACATGAGCACCAAACTCTGGTTGTTCACGTTCACTTTTCAGAAGTTTTTCTAGCAGTTCCACTATGCCTCGAAATCTTGCACCTAGGAGGAAACCGAATATATGACACTCACGATCTTGATTGCAAACTACACTGTGTATTCCTCAAACTGTTAAGTCACCTACTACTTTACTAATCTCAATCAGTATGCATTTGTGACATTTTCACACAGTTTTCAATATCTTTCTGAGTATATAATCTAGATGAATTAGCTTATTTTTAAAAAATGTGTTCAATCATGACAATCTTCTAGCTTTGTAGTACCAGGCATCGTGGGGACAGGTTTCAAGAAATCGTGGCGGCCTTGACAACAGTGTGGGAAGCTGATGAAAATGTCATGTTGTCTCCTTTAAAGAAGGCCCACTAAATTTCGAATCAGGCAGTTAAGTAGTTATTGGTGGGCCTTTCATGGGATTGGCTGCCTGGAGCTGTCATCCAATCAGAGTTTGCCAACTCTTTTGCTTAGCAGTGCCATTGGGAAGGCAGTGGCTTCTGCGACAATGACAGCTCCAGGAGGCCTAGAGGTGTTGTTTCCAACCACTACTTTCCTGTTCAATTAAATGTCCTGTCTGCTGACTATATTGATCATAGGAAAACATACAATCCAGTGCCTGACTCAACATTCTTTGGAATTTGGTAAGTTATGATGAAAGTAATGCAGCTGTGTACTGTTCCATTCATTGGTTTCAACTAGATTTTACAACTGTTGGTCTCTCACTAAGTTCCTTAACTGTAAAGATGTTATTTTTCTACTGCAGGCTAATGAATCTCTTAAAATGTAATTAGAAAAGGCCTACTGCTTGTTTCAAGTGCCTTTAGTTCAGAAAGCCGTTTTGTCTTCTCAAAACATAAGGATTTAAGAACTAGGAGCAGGAATAGGTAATTCAGTGTCTTGACCCTGTTCCATGATTCAATACAATCATGGCTGATCTCATCTTGACCTTTAACCTTAACCTTACTTTCCTGCCTGCTTCGCATAATCCTTCAACTTGTTACTAATTAAAATCTGCCTATCTCTTCTTTAAATTTACTCAATGCCCTAGCATCCGCCATACTTTAGGGTAGTGAATTCCACAGATTCACCACCCTTTAAGAGAAGTAATTTCTCCTCGTGTTGATTTTAAATCTGTTATCCCCTATCCTAAAACTATATCCTCTTATTCTAGAGATAACAGTGTGGAGCTGGAGGAACACAGATCAGGTAGCATCAGAGGAACAGGAAAGTTGATGTTTTGGGTTGGGACCCTTCTTCAGAAATGCTCTGCCCTCTGATGCTGCTTGACCTGTTGTGTTCCTACAGCTCCACACTGTTATGTCTGACTCCAGAATCGGCAGTTCTTACTGTCTCGTCTTATTCTAGGTTGCCCCACATGAGGAAACATCTGCTCTACATTGACTTTGTCAATTACCTTTAACATCTTATGTAACTCAATTAGATCTCCTCTCATTCTTCTAAGCTTCAGAGTTAATAGACCTAAACTTCTCGCTCTCTCGCTCTCTCGCGCTCTCTCTCTCATAAGACAAACGCCTCATCTCTGGAATCAATCTTGTGAACCTCCGCTGAACTGCCTCTAATGCAACTACATCGCTTCTCCAGTCAGGTAACCAAAATGGTATACAATACTCCAGGTGCAGTCTCTCTAATGCCTTGTACAATGGCAGCTCTACAACTCTCTCTACTGTAGATACCACATTTCTTCAAAAATAAATGCTAAAACTTTGGTTTTGTACAGTAGTGTACAACAAACAGAATTCTATATTTCATTGGCACTATCAATGCTTCGCATCTTGACCATGAATTGATTGGATTTCACAGATCGCAAGTACAAATTTCATTTCTTCCACTGATGCTGTCTTGGTCCCTAAATGTATTTCTCCATTGAAAACATTAAATATGTTAAAGGCACAGGCCTATCTGACTCAGATTGGATGATTAGCAATATAATTGAATTATATTTAGCAGATAGACAAATTAACCACTTCATTTAATTCAACTAGGGCACAATATGAGTGAATTATATTCTAACACCAGCTTACACCTGAACTGAATAACTTGATTGAAATTTTGACAGCTAGCAGTTTATTTTTAAAATTTTCAGTATCCCTGGTTATTTATTTTGCAGTAATGAATAGTTGGCTCCATTCTCCATGTGACTTCATGGGTTTCCTCTGGGTTCTCCAATTTCTTCCCATAGTCCAATGATGTGTAGGTTAGGTGGATTGGCCATGCTAAAAAATAAAATGCCCCGTGGTGTTTAGGGATGTGCAGGTTAGGTGGGTTAGCTATTGTAAAAACCCCACATGGGGTTATAGGGTGGGATGCTATTCATACTCAATGGAACGAGTGGCCACTTTCTGCAATGTAGGGATTCTATAATTTTACGATTAGAGCAATTAACTTCTCCTAACCAGCTCTGTTCCCTTCCTAGCATACTGGTTAATGAATCGGACGTGCCTGTACCAAGCAAACATGTCAATCGTTTCTATCAAATATTGCCTGGGCATGGCTGTACATTAAGCAATGAGAGTGCTGATCCATTTTTGAAAGAATTTGATATTTCTGTTAGTTTCTTGTTTTCCTCATCTAAGGATTTACCAACAAGTGTCATTAAATGGCCTATAGTTAGCCAATTATCGAACATCTCCCTCTTTAAGCAATGTACAGTCATACCATCAAGAGGTGGTAACTTCACAAAGTTGGATTCCACTAATTATTTACTGTATCAGTTGTGTTTGAGGCTGAGCAAATTTTCTTGCTGTGTCTTGCCAAACTCATCACGTTAGTTAGCAATCCCATCCTTACGACAGGTAACATATCAACTTATTTTATCATGTACCATTCCCAAGGCAACTCATCATTCACCAGAGATTCCAGACCTGACTAGTGTCCCTGGTACTGATACCATCTGTAAAAGCCTGTAAAACACAGACAAGCACTGTCAGTCCAAAACCGCCCTGCACGATTCCTGATGTCTGCCCTGGACATGACAGACAGGGGGAAATTTTTCACCAGCATTTGTGGACAGAGACCAGGAGCTTGTGCTGGATGGGGTGGTGCACAAGTGGGATTCCCTTTTACCCTAGGACTAACTGAGGATGCCATGATACCAGTCCATACCAGTTTGGTTCAAGGTTGCCAACCAGGTCAGAGAAGTCTCGGCCACCTGGAGGAATGTCCAGCACTGTAGAAAGAAGATGAATGATCTCCTCTATTCTGCCAGTATAAATGATACAATATTGTCCCTGATACTTCACACTCAGTCTATCTCGATGTTGTGTCCATATCCCACTAAGGCTCATGCTGTACACCTCTTACTATTGCCTACAACATTCTTCCCACATGCCCTCACTGTACTTAATCCCTGACACCACAAACCCTGCATGCCTTTAGTACTGTCTATGCGCTCACCTGGGAAATCTCCCCACCTGCACTATAATAGCTGTGCTACCCAATTTTGTTTCCTATGACATCCATTCATCTCATTCCAGGAGAAAGGTGGCATGGTGCCTGAAGTAGTTAGCACCACTGCCTCACAATGCCAGGGTCTAACACCAGGCGACTGTTTGTGTGGAGTTGCACCTTCTCCCAGTGTCAACGTGAATTTCCTCTGGGACCTCCATTTCCTCCCAGAGTCCAAAGATGTGCAATTCAGGTGGATTGCCCATGTTAAATTGCACTGTATCAGTGATGTGGAGGCTAAATGAATTTGACCATGGTAGATTGGTTACGTGAATGGGGCAGATGCTCTTTGGAGAATCAGTGCAGACCTCATTGACCAGATGGCCTCTATCTGTACTGTAAGGTATTTGTGATTCTACAACTTCTCCCAATAGGACTGAGAGTCAAGGAAGGTAATAGTCTGCTTGACGTTTAGCTTCTCATCGCTCATGTGGAGAGCATCCTGGCTCTGACCATCACAGCAGGACCTGGACTGGTTTTGGATGATGCCCTTGACTTACTGGGAAGGGGCCACTGAGTCAAGGCTATTTCCCCCTTGATTTGATTTGTCTGAAACCTGTTGACAACTGTGGCAATCGTCTTGACTTTCTGCCCATCTTAAAAGTGGCATAACAAAACAGTTGTGTAAGTAAAATAACTATTATAGTTGTATTGGCTAATGCCCATAGGGCATGCTTGAGATGTTGGTAACCAGTGTCCAATATGAAGATCTGTTGTACCAAGTAGTACCTGCCAGATACCTGCTCTGATTTCCATGCTGAGGTTTCAAGATGGCTGTTTGTATGATAACTTTGGCAAGATCACAACCCATGGTGACTTGGGCTGCAAACAATACGTTTAACGAGAAATAGTGAGAATCACTCTTCTGTAATAAAAGTAAAACGCTGTGGATGTTAGAAATCTGAAGCAAACACGGACAATGCTAGAAAAAGTCAGCACATCTGGCAGCATCTATGAGGAAAGAAACAGAGTTAATATTTTGAGTCTGGTATAACTCTTCCTCAGTACTGAAGAAAATACCCAAGATAGTACGAGATGATCTCAATGATGACATGACCAGTTTACTTGAATTCCCAATCATCTCACCGTGGTCAACATCATTCAGTTCCTTATAAGATTCCAACCTCTCTCTCTTTTTTTTTTGTCTACAGATGCTGCCAGACCTGCTGACTTTCTCCAGCACTTTCTGCTTGTATTTCTGATTTCCAGTGTCTGCTATATTTTCGTTTCACATAGGCTTTCTCATATTCTTTTCTTTCGTATCTTTCACACAAAGAGTAACTTCTTGCTGGATAGTGAATTCTGAACCAGTCAATATTCCCATTTAAACGGCACTGCAGACCTTGTGGATAAACCTCTGTCAGTTGACAAACTTTCTTTGCTGGAGACATCTCCGGGAACCAATTTCCTTATGTGGAAGCGTTTTAAAACAAGATAAACATGATGTTTTGTTGAGTCATTTACTGAAATGACTTTCTAACAGGGGCCTGAAGCAGCTGCTGCTAGTGACTGTTTGCAAGCCGTAGATAAATCAGTGGAGATTCCTGTAAGGCTGGCATTCTCCTCTACATCAAGATTGAAGGTGATTCATTGAATAATGATTTTTCTCAGAATGAGAGGCTGAAAGTGCTTTTAAGTACAATGTCTCTCATTAAACCTGTCTGCTTGTCTCTCATCATGAAATCTTTCACAACTCATATGGACACATGACATAACATTTTATATAGTATGGTGTTAATTTTGATACGATAATGCTCCTGAAAAGTACTTGGTTGCATCTTGCAATATTAAAGGTGTAGTTTTGATGCAAGATGTTGTTGTTCAACAACTCTGAAGGCTTACATTTTTAAAGTGTCGTTTCTCAACACCAGGTTCCAAAACACACCACAGCTAATGAACTACTCTTCTAGGACAGTCAGAATGGGTATTTCTTCTGTTTCGTTAATGCAAATTGGCTGTAATGCAATTCATGAATAGTGAGTGCTGTTTGGATAATACAAACTTTCTGACGCACAAGTATTGTGATTTTCTAAAGCAATTTCCCTGTAATGCAATTTTCCGTGGTGATTTTCTATAGCGCAAGGTCACACAAGAACACAACTATCACATTATAGGAGAACTATCTGTAATATGCACAGAGCATGCTCCCATAGACGACAATGTGGTAACTGGGGTTTTGCCTTTAACCATCTTTATGCCATTATCAGATTTGGTGAAGCTGAATCCAGTCTTGAGCATTAACCCTTTCAAAACCATTCCCTTACGCAATATTTACGACAAAACAATTTTTAAAACAGTTTTACAATGATGTTGTTGAATAAGCATTAGCCAGGCTTCTGAAGAAGAGTCGCAGCAGACTCAAATTCTTGCTCCACTGATGTTGCCAAACCTACAGAGTTTCTGAAGCAATTTCTGATTTTGCTTCAGATTTCCAGCATCTGCAGTTTTATTACTTTCACTGAGGGACACCTGGCTATCGTTTAGATATGGTTTCATCCATCTCAGAAAGCAGACAGAAGTCCCTGTTTAGTCGCTACCAAAACACATTACTCTTGATCATACAACACTCCAACTTAGGTTTTTATGCTCGAGCCCTATCCAACTCAAGAGCCAAGGTGCTATCCATTGAGCCACAGGTTGTGCAACTGGTGACAGGGTCTTATAAGTATATGTTACATTTAAAGTCAGTTTTATGCAGCAGAAGAATCAATTAAAGCCATCTTGAATACAATAAAGCCCATTTCATCAGTAACAAGTTGTAAAGGCATGAATTGCATTGGACCTAAATAAATCTCTTCAACTAGTTTTGGCTCATTATCGTCCTGTGAAGGTAAGAAAATTCTACATCCGTATTTAGCTTTCATCAGTAAAGATTGAAATGAATTACAAAACAATAACAGGTGCCTGATTGATTGATTTGGATTTATTAAGCCTTCTATACTCACCTCTCCCAGAATATGACAAAAAAAACAAACTGTTAAATCATTCAGGCCTGTGATTATCCCTCCTGGTATTAACAGAGTATACTACTTCTTGAAGCTGGTGCTACTTACATCAATTCCCACCTTGCACTGTTGATCAATCAACATCGGCAGGAGGCACACTTCTTCTGCTGACTTATTGTGTTTTCATCGGTAATATTCCCAAAGCCTTCTGAGAATTATCTGCCGAGACTCTCTGTTTGGTAAACCAAAATACGGAGGTTATTAATGAACAGGTTTTTTTCTATGAGCTGTCTTTTCTTAACTGTTATTTGTAACAAAAATACTGAAATATGTTAAACATTTGAATATATTATACATTTCTTTACATTGTACTGAATATAAAGATTATGTTTGCATACTATACGTTTCAGAATGTTAATGAATATTGCTGCCACTGTCAAAGAATTTACCTATTCATAGAACATTCATAGAAAACAGACATTTGATCAAACTGCAGGTTTGCTGTAGGCTCAACTTTATATATGTCATTTGTAAATCTTTCACTTTACGATTAATAGCCAATTTATTTGTGGCTGTTCAGTGACATTCATTGTATTAACAGTTGCTTTGTGGGAACACACTTGCCACTCAATGGGAAGCTTTGATTTCAAATGACCATCTAAATATTTGTGCGCAATATCTAAGCTGATGTGCTTATGGCAATACTAAGGGTGTGCAGCAGTGTAGGTTTGGAAATAGCTACCTTTCAGATGGGAATTTCAACTGAGGACCTGTCTAATATCAACTTATTCTTTAACTGTAAAAGATAATCTAGTCATGATCATTTTGTTGTTTGTGAGAGAGTTTTCTATGTGCAAATTGGCTGTCTTGTTTTTGACACTACAACAGTGAGATTACTTTGAAAGCACATGGCTTGGCGGAATGGTGGTGTGGAAGCTGATGCCAGCAAATGCAGAACAGCAATGCTGTTCTTCCTTTTTTTCCACATATTTGGTCATGCTTACAATGGAGGAAGGCACCTTCACATTGTACTGTCCTGCCTGCTCCTTTTCATTCATCCAACACCACCAGTAAGTTGTGATCCTTCATATTATTTGCTGATTTTTCAATGAGTTAATAGAACCATGCAGCACACAAAAGCATTCACCCCATTATGCTTGTGCTGGTTCTTTTAAAAGCACAATCAAATCAGAACAAGTTTTGGGATCTTGCTTTGTGCAAAAATTAGCAGACACACTTTTGTCAAAAATTAACTTGTGCAGAAAACCTTGAGGTGTCTCAGTCACCTGGTTGCCCAGCCTTCTTTTAAACACAGTAGACCATATATAAGAACTCCAAAATTTCCAACTTTAAGGGCATTTAAATGGTTGTTGGATAAACATATGGATGATAATGGAATAGTGTAGGTTTGATGGGCTTCAGATTGGTTTCACAGGCCGGCGCAACTTCGAGGGCCAAAGGGCCTGTACTGCGCTGTAATGTTCTATGTTCTATGTTCTATGTTCTAAAATTTATCTTCAGCCCACGTATCGGACAAATTTGTAACCTTTCTTCCTTCAGTGAGGGACATATGACATAGGCGCATCCTGCACTGCAAGGAGTTGTACTGAATGTACCCAAAATTTAAGTCCTATAAAAACTCTCAGGAACTACCAGAGAGGAAAATGTGAATTTTCAGGGCATTAATCTAACTCAGAATCCAGGGTCAAAAGACAGTGAACTAAATCAACTGCAGTTGTATGTTATTTTTCAATGCATGTGTAATGTGAAAGTTGATATAAGTCATTAAGAAAGTAAATTTTCGTTGAAATTCTGTCATTTATCCTCCACTTAACTTGCCCGTCAAAGAGTGTTGACATTAATATTGTGTGAATTTGTGACATGTTTGAAGAAAAGCTTCCATAATGAAGCCATGGGTTGCATCAATATTTGATTTAGTTATAACAAATTATTTTCACTTTTAGCAATATTTTTATTGTTGCATAATTACAACAAGAATGTAACAAGGTTAGAAAAAGTTGAATACTAATTACTGTTGTGTGATACATGTTTATGGATAATTGAAAACAAAGAGAGCAGTTTCTCCTTTTACTTGAAATATCTCCAGAGACTAGTATGAAAGTTGAAATAGTCGGAAACGTGTGAAAACAAAGGCCAGCTGCTTGCTCTCAGATTGGTAGTGTCAAGTTGGAAACACTATTTGATGTTTGTGTGTATGTGTTTTTTGGAGCAGGGCATGAGGAGGGGCAAGGATGGGGCAGTTTTAACCAAACCAAGTTCAAATATTCTCTATAATATTATCGTGCAGTCAAGATAGTGGAGTGAAGGTGGTGCAGCACTCCCTCTCCTCTTGGCTTCCCTGTAGGGACAATAGAAATCATAAAACTTGTGTTCTTCATATGCTCCAGCAGCCCCTTCCTCTACCTCTACCTCTACCACTGATTAAATGACTTAAGCCTGGGAAGGCCACAACAGCCTTTCTTTGTCCAGATTTTTGTCAATGAGGTAGTTACAGAAACAGGCAGAGCAAATCCATCTCCTTTTTGACAGCTGTCAGTTTGCCAGCTGGTGCCATTCCTGTTGTGGGGGAAGGTGTAGAAGACAGGCATGTGGACATATATTTAATCTTTGGGCTCTCCCAGTATCTAAATCTATGCTTAAACAAAGGTGTTGACCAGGTTATTGAGATATTGTATGCATCTATGATTAGGTAAGCTATATGCCATTGATCTCATCATTTGACTTCCTTAATGTTATCATACTATTATGTAATATCCTTCAACTCCTTTTTGAATAGTGGCTGCTGTATTTTGTAATCCATTGGGAACATCAGTTTGAGCACAGATCATGCCAGTATCTCTAATGGTGTTGCACTTGCTTGCTCTGTGAATACACTTTCTGAAACTTGAACCAATTTCATTGTTCATGTTACTAGATTCCACTTGATAACTTTAGAGAATATACAAGACCATTCTCACCTCACTTAAGCACTTTTATCATTCCCTGTTGTCTGGCTGTTCACCCATCATTCATAAACACACCTACTCACTCTTTAACTTAATTAAATCATTCTTAAAATGGCATGTAGGAGAAATGCCAAAACCACTAAAATCAATGCAGAGAAATTAGTGGCTTTACTATTACAATTCACCAATGATAAATATTAACGGAATAAGTCACTATATGAACTTTCACATAGTAATGCTAACGGTTTAATTTACCTATGAACAGAAGGTGCACTTTTATTCATTGACTAGACAGTCATAGGAATGTTTAATGTGCTGCCTATCATCTCTGATGTATTATATAAAATGGAGCTTCTCAGTGCCATGATCTTTTGTATCACTCCCCTGGTTATTTGGTGCATTCAAACAGAGGAACTCCTTTGAAACAGTAGTACTCGGTATGGACCAGAGTGTGTCTGTCAGCTGCCTTCCCTTCACATATGGCCTCTGAAAACTTGATGCTGCACATGCCCCTGATCTGTGGTTCAATGATCTCTCTGGTATAGAGAGCTGACTGAAACTCACTGCTTTGGTTATCCACAGCTGAAAGGATTCAAATAAGAGGCGAGGTTATCCAAATCTCCCAACTGGTTGTCGGAGTGAGTCTACTCAAACACCGCTAACTAACGAAACTACACATCACTGCAGTCTATTTTTCTTCTTGTGGGGAGCAAGAGGAAGCATCATCTAGACAGACATAACAACAAACCTAGCTCTATTGCAGCAACCTTGTTCAAAGTGGCCCTCCAATATAACAGCAGATTGGGAGGTGACGTCCACAAAATTATAAGCAAGTAATATTATTTCCTTTTTCCCCATGAAAAGGTTGGGAGATTTTTTTTATTTCTTAACAAGAAAGAAGTTTGCTAAATCACCCTAAAGCATCCATGTTGATTTATTGAAGGCAGGAGAGGAGGAAGGGCCCTGACTCAGGGGAAAGGTGTTATAGAAGTGAAAGGCTTCACAATCCTTTGAATCAATTATCTCACTTCAGTAAGTAAAATTTCATCCAAATTTGTTTTCAGGCTGTGAACAGTGAGGCCACCATTATTTTTCTTCCTGCTATAAACGAAAGAGAATCCTATTTTCTGCAACACTTTAAGAAAAAGCAAAATGGAAAAAAAAGTAATCCTTTCAAAGTTGTAATTCATTTGAATCCTGACATCATTTTGGTAATTAAAACAAAACGTTGCAGAAAATCACAGCCTGTCTACAATATTGATCCTTTAAAACTTCTCAAACAGCAGGTAAGCAGTATAAATATTGAAATATTTAGTAATTCAGATCCATGTAGTAAGTGAAAGCAAATTTGAGAGCGTTCCATTAGGGGGTGTACAATCTTCCAAAACTCAATGTACCCCATTGTGCTGCGATCAGCCAATTATCGTGACTTAAGAGAAGGGACACTAATCTATTCCAATGTCTCAAAGCTAATAGATAATTTAAATGATGGTGAAAACAGAAAAGGGCAATACATGATCCAACAGTAAGCTCGTGTACAGC
>JAHRHZ010000111.1:2430695-2441990 GCA_024137785.1 Ginglymostoma cirratum | reverse complement strand
GATGATGAAGGGTCTAGGCCCGAAACGTCAAGCTTTCCTGCTCCTATGATGCTGCTTGGCCTGCTGTGTTCATCCAGCTCCACACCTTGTTATCTCGGATTCTCCAGCATCTGCAGTACCTATTATCTTAGGCTTTCATTGTTTTATTGGCCAACTACAATGCTATAGGAAACACTATGCCTTTAAGAATTGCAGAGTAGTGAATGCAATGCATCTGCATGAACATAAAACACAAAGGACATTAAAAATAACAAATTAGTGTTGCATTGCTATAACAGAACATTAATACCTCATCAATGGTAGCACTAAGTGTGGTTGTAAAATTCCATTATTATTTTTTGAGTGTATTTTTAGACTGTCTTATGTTGTGCTTTTTATGGTTGCAATTTTGAACTTCATTCTTATTGGTCAACTTGCTATATTAGACTAACCCTGCAGTTAAATTGGGTTACAGGGATAAATGTATTGAATAAATCCAAATATTAAAGAGCTGTTACCAGCTAAAGTGGGCAATCTGAGGAACCATTTTATGGTATTTACTTAAAGTGCAAAGGCAAGCAAGAATGTAATCGGGAGCAATGTTTGCAAATTGAGGAAATGCCTTACATTGTTGGCCTGAAGTTATTTGCATTCATTTAGTGAGCCTGTTTCTGAAATGAACTCGACTCCCAAATCAACAGAAGGCATAAACATCAACTTGAATTCTCCATACAGAATAGGGCTGCAACACAAGTGCAAAAAGCTGTTTGCCTTTTCCTCCCAGAATCTATTTAGCCTTGAAAGATTATGTTTAAAGTGTTGTACAGTGCATGAATAACTAAACAAAACTTGACAAATTTTGCCAGGGAGCTTCTCTTCAAAGTGGATCAAAGTGGATTTTGCAATTGTAATTACTTTTTTTTTTTTTACTGATCCCTTCACATCCTCACCCTTTCTGACATCATAGCCGTCTGAGTTCACCTCATTTTGGCCTCTTGTGAATTCTGAATTTTAATCAGTTCATGCCCATACTTTCAGCGATCTAGGCTATGAGCTCAGGAATTGCTCCTCGACTCCTCTTTGCCTCATCTGCAACTCACTTTCCTCCTTAAAAGCCTATCTCCGATCAAGCTGCCTATGTGTTTAATATATTTCGTTTAATAATGCTCCAGTGAGGCACCTTAGCACATCTCAGGGAGATAACAAGTTTTCTGAAGAAGGCTCCTGACTCAAAACGTCAACTTTCCTGCTCTTCTGATGCTGCCTGACCTGCTGTGTTCCTCCAGTTCCACACTTAGCACATCTCATTCTGTTTTAAGATGCTAGAAAATATAAATTGTTGTAGTTATTCCAAAAAGGATATGAATCTTTTCTGAAATCTTCAGTGGGGAAATGAAGACCTTAATCAGTACTTCAAACTGCAATGAAAGGATAAGTAACAATAACAATAACATTGATTGTGATCGGATGTTCAGGGGTTACAACAACAATTTAGAAAGATGAACAAAATGCATGAAAACATTCAGTTTAAAGTCATCTTATGAGTGGGGCCAGTGAGTGAGTGGGTGGTGTTCAGGAGAGTGAATGGGCAAGTGAGTGGTCAGGCAAGTGGGCAGATTGGTGAGTGAGTGAGTGAATGTGTGGTTGAGAGAGGGGCAGATAGTAGATGACTGCGCAAGTAGGTATGAGAGTGGGCTGGTGGGTGGGTGGGCAAGTAGATAGGCGGGTGGACAAACGGGTGGGCAGGTGATTTAGTGGGCCAGTGTGTGAGTGAGTAATTATATGTGTAGTTTGGTTGAGAATCAGTGAATTGAGTCAGGTCCAGAGGGAAATTGAATTGCTTGGGGTAGTCATGTTGTGGCTGGATGGTCAGGTCAATATAGAGGATTAGGGTGTTCAGGTTGGGTAAAAGTCCAAGTGTCCATTGCTGAGATCAGTGTAAAAATCATTCAAAGGCCGTGAATTGAACAGACTGGAAGGTTAAATGCATGATGATGGCAATGTACGTAGGCCCATCAGAGGTTCTACTAACATGATCAGCATCTAAAGTTCTGTGAAATCTCACTCCCAAGGTTGGCGGAGGTGGCCTAATATTATCAGTTGATTTTGCAAAAGGGTTTCTTATGATCCACGAGGAATTTTGTCTTTCATAAGATTCGAGAATAAACAATAAATTTTTATTTTTTAGGCTGCAGAGACCAGAACAAATTTCGAAAATGAAATAAACATTATCAACACTCAGGCCAGGACTGCTGCATGAATGCACATGAAATTGAAATCTGTGAAAAAAGAAACTTCTTCTGACTTATGGAAAGGTTGAGACAGAGGCACCTTATTCTATGAGAGAATTACACTGAACTGTGACTATAATCATTTTGACATATTTATTTGAATATCCACAATTTTCTTAAGGTGGATTTGAAGACTCTGTGCAGATTTAAGGTTGAATTGTCCTGTTGTAACTATCATATATTCTATATGTTACTCATTACTATCAATCCAAAATGGACTATTAAAATATACATATACATACACATACACATAAGCAGTATTAACTGTTTCAAACTCAGTTCCTCAAGAACGCACAAGCAAATAACAATTTCTAGAATTGGTAACTTATCAAGATAATGTATCTGTAGTTATATTTTATCCGGAGATATATTTTTTTCTGGACTGAGTACGGCTAAGGGGGAGAAGACTTCTTAGTAGGTCACAGTCTAATCTGAATAAACCTTTTTAATGATTGGAAATACTCTAAGTTGAGAATCGAGGCTGATAGTAAGTTTAACTGGGTAGGGTTACCTTGCTTAGGGTTTAAAGATATTAGGAAGGTTAACATATGCATACAACTGTTTCCTAGATTTTGGGTGTGAAAACTAAGCCATGCCCACTGAACAAAAGTTCATCAATAGTTGTTGTCACTAGTTCAGTAAAAACCTTCAAGTCTAAGGAGAGAACACAGACTAACATTAATTTTGGGCAGTTGTGCCATCAGTAAAGTTCAAAGCTGGTCAGAAGTCTAAAGATAACAAGACTGGGTGATGCAAGTCAAATGTGCTGCTAATCCTGCCAGGAGATCTGCAATGTATGCCATACTTATCTACTTTGTATCATCTTCACATGTCCACTACATCCATTCTGTGGCATTTGTTAACTAACCACATCCCGGGCCACCCTTTGTTTCTGGTATCCTTTACGTTGCCCTCAAATGTTCTCCACTGCTTTTCAGCTCTGTTTGAGTATTTAAAATGCCAGCACTTTTTTTTTTTTGTTTTGTTTTTTTTCTCAAATAAAGAAGATAATACAGTCGCAGTCAGTATGGGGACTCTCCTGTCAGAGGCATAGACAGGATATTCTGTCGCAGGACCCAAAACATCAGCTTTCCTGCTCCTCTGATGCTGCTTGGCCTGCTGTGTTCGTCCGGCTCTACGCCTTGTTGTCTCAGATTCTCCAGCATCGGCAATTCCTACTATCTCTGTAAATTTGGGATGACTTGTTGCTTTCCTGGTGCTCGGATTAAGGACGTCTCTAAACATTTCAAGCATATTGTTATAGGTGAGATTGAGAAGCCAGAAATTATTGTACACATTTGTAGCAATGACATTTTTAGGGAAAAGATTAAAGCAGTACAGACTGAATTTAAGAGATTAGGTAGAAGATTTAAAAATATTACTTGAAAAATAGTAATTTCTGGCTTACTCTCAATGCCAAACTCAAACAAGGGAAGGAACAAACGGGCAATGGAGATACATCAATGGCTGAAGAGCTGAGGTATTGTTCAGGGATTCAGGTTTTTGCACAATTGGAATGTCTTTTGGGATAGAAAAGAACTGTTCAAAAAGGATGGATCTAACCAGAACTGGAAAGGGATCAATATCTTAGCAGAGAGATTTGCTCATTCTATCAAGCGAGACTTTATTCTGATAGAGAGGGGGAATGGAGCATTTCTAACTGGTGGTGTAAATGGAAGGATTGATAGGCAAGGTTCTGAATATGAAGACAGCATGTCAATTAGAAAAGAAAGAGAAGAGAGAATCAGAGTATGTAGTAACTCTGAAGAACTAAATTGCTTTTATTTCAATTCAAGGGATCTTACAGATCAGGCCCTGACTTCGTCGGCCTTTTTAAGAACATGGGATTGGGACGCCATAGATATTACAGAAACTTGACTGAGAGATGGGCAAGACAGGCAGCGCAATATTCCGGGTCTTAGATGCTATAGGAAGCATAGAAATGGAGGCAAGAATGGAGGGGGTGGGGCCAGCTTTGATTAAGGAATACATTACTGCTGTAATTAAGGAAGATATTTCTGAAAAATTGTCCAGTACATAGGTAGAAATTACAAATAAGAAAGGAAAGATCACTTTAATGGGATTGTATTATAGGCTCCCCCATTATAAGAGGGGAAATTGAAAACAAATGTGTGGGGAGATCTCAGATATGTAAGGATAATAAGGTTGTAATAATAGGAGACTTTAATTTTCCAAACACTGACTCGGACTACCAGACTTTTAAAAGTTTGGATGTGTTCAGCAAAATTTTTGTTATCAAAATGTGGATGCTCCTACTAGAGAAGGGCCAAAACTAGACCTCCTTTTGGGCAATAAGGCGGGCTGCGTGACTGAAGTAAAATTGGGGGTACAGTTTGGATCGAGTGATCATAATTCTATTCATCTCAAAATGGTTATGGAAAAGGATAAGCCTTTCATAAAAGTTAAAGGTTTTAATTGGAGTCAGGCCAATTTTAATGTTATGAGACACAAACTTTCAAAAGTTGATTGGAATAGACTGTTCACAGGTTAAAGGACGTCTGATAAATGGAAGGCATTCAAGAGTTATGTTCCTGTTGGAGTGAAGAGTAAGGCTGGTAAGGTTAAGAAACAATGGATGAATAAGGATATCTAGGTTCTAGTCAAGAATAAAAGAGAATCTTATTTTAGATATCGACAGCTTGGTTCGATTAAATCTCGTAATTAATACAAAGAATGTCGGGCCATTTTAAGAAAGAAGTCAGGAAGGCAAAAAGGAGATATGAGATAGCATTGGCAGATAAAGTTCAGGATAATTCAAACAGATTCTGCAAATACTTTAAGAGCAAGAGGGTAACTAGAGAGAGGGTTGGGCCTCTTAAAGATCAAAGAGGTCGTCTTTGTGTTGAACCGCAGGAGATAGGAGAGACACTAAATGAATATTTTGCTTCAGGTTTTACTTTAGAGAAAGAAATGGTGTCTAGAAAATGCAGGGAAATAAACTTTGTTTCAAAAAGAGTTCACGTTACAGAAGATTAAGTTCTAGAGGTCGTAGAGAATATAAATGTGGATGAATCTCCAGGACCTGATCTAGTGGATCACAGAACATTGTAGGAAGTAAGGGAAGGAATTGCGAGACCCCTTGCAGAAATATTTGCATCAGCTATAAGCACAAGTGAGGTGTCTGATGACTGGAGATTATTTAATATTGTATCTTTGCTTAAGAAAGGTTGTAAGGAGAAACCAAGGAACTATAGGCCTGTGAGTCTGACTTCTGTTGTGGATAAATTGTTGGAGGTGATTGTAAAATATAGGATTTATGGACATTTATCATAAATCATAATCATAAAATCCCTACAGTGTGGAAACAGGCCATTCAGCCCAACAAGTCCACACCAACCCTCAGAACACCCACCCAGCCTCAACCACCCCCCTATAACCCACCTAATCGACACATCCCTGAACACTATGGCCAATCAAGCCTGCACTTTTTTTTTTTTTTGGACTGTGGGAGGAAACCGGAGCACCTGGAGGAAACCCACTCAAATGCAGGGAGAATGTGCAAACTCCACCCAGACAGTCACCTGAGGGTGGAATCAAACCCAAGTTCCTGGCGCTGTGAGGCAGCAGTGCTAACCACTGAGCCACTGTGCTGCCCAAAAAACTTGACCATTGTGGGACTCGAACCCATACCATTTGAATAGCATTGTCAATATACCCATAGAAATCCAACTCTCTCACCTTGCACCACAGAGCCTCACCTTTAGAGAAGCAAGAATTGGTTAGGGATAGTCAGCATGGTTTTGTGTGAGGAAAATTATGTCTCCTAAACTTGATTGAGTTTTTTTGAGGAAGTTATCAAAAAGATTAATGATGACAGAGCAGTAGACATTGTTTATTTAGATTTTAGTAAAGCCTTTGACAAGGTTCCGGATAGTAGACTAATTAGTAAAGTTAGGTCATATGGTATTCAGGGTGAGCTTGCCAATTACATACATAATTGGCTTAATGGCGAGAGATCGAGTAATGGTGGAGGGTTGCTTTTTAGACTGAGGGCCTGTCACCAGCGATGTTCTACAGGGGTCAGTTCTGGGTCTTCTTATGTTTGTCATTTATATAAACTATTTGAATGAGAATATAGAAGGCATGGTTAGTAAGTTTGCGAATGACACTAAAATTGCTGATATCGTAGATGGTAAAGAAAGTTTTCTAAGGGATCTTGATCAAATGGGTCAATGGGCTGAAAAATGGCAGATGGAGTTCAATCTGGATAAATGTGAGATATTGCCTTTTGGTACAAAAAACAATGGTAGAGCTTATACAATTAATGATAGGGCCTTGGGTATTGTTGTAGAACAGAGGGACCTAGGGGTGCAGGTACATAATTCTTTGAAGTTTGCGTCACATACAGATAGGGTGGTTAAAAAGGCATTTGTCACACTTGCCTTTATTGCGCAGCCCTTTGACTGCAGGAGTTGGGAAGTCATGTTGAGACTGTACAGGACATTAGTGAGGCTTCTTCTGTAATACTGGTCCAGTTCTGGTCGCCCAGTTATGGAAGGGATATTATCAAGCTGGAGAGGGCTCATAAGAGATTTACCAGGATGTTGCTGGATATGGAAGGTTTCAGCTATGAAAAAGGCTGGATAGGCTGGGACTTTTTTCATTGGAGTGCAGGAGTTTGAGGCACCTGTTAGAAATTTATAAAATAATGAGAGGTATACATAGAGTAAATGGTGGTTGTCATTTCCCTAGGATGGGGGATTTCAAGACTAGGGGGTACATTTTTAAGGCAAGAGGAGGGAAATTTAAAGACATTAGAGGCAATTTTTGTTTACACAGAGGGTATTTCATGTGTGGAATGAACTGCCTGAGGAAGTGGTGGATGCAGGTACAATTGCAATATTTCAAAACATTTAGACCGATAAATGAATAGGAAAGGTTTGAAGAGATATGGGCTAGGAGCAGGCAGGTGGGACTAGTTTAGTTTGGGTTTATGTTTGGCATGGACTGGTTAGACTGAAGGGTTTGCTTCCATGCTGTATGATTCTATGATTCTATGACATAGAAACCAAAGTAGGACATTTAGCCATCAAGTCATTCTGCCATTCAATGACAAACCAATCTGTAGGACGTGCCGATTTCCTGTTTTATCAGCTCTAAATTGTGTTTCAGGCTGGTCAGCTGGAACTCTCCTCAGCAGATGCTCTTACACGTACGTGCACTTTGAGGTGATAATCACCAGGAAGATATCTAGGACTTGTCAAAACATCTTTGCAATCTTCAAGGGTCTGTTCAGCAGCATGTGGCTCAGTCCCCTGCGAAATGCTGATGATCTCTTCCCTTTGGGTTACCAGACCAAGTCTCAACTTTGCATTTAATTTTACCAACGTTTAAGATGTGTACTATTAATTACTGTCAACCAGCCTCCTATGAAACCATAAGAAATAGGAAAAGGAGTAGGCCAATCAGCCCCTCGAGCCTGGTCTGCCATTCGATAGGCTGATCTAAAATTCCTCACGTTCATTTTCCTGCACCGTCCAGAAAAACCTTGATTCCCCAATTGATCAAGAATCTATCTATCCCAGACTAAATTTATTCCAAGAATCAAGACGGGGGATAAATTTTTAAGGTGAAAAGAGAGAGATTTTAAAAAACACATAAGAGGTAAATTTTTTTTAAAGAGAGGGTGTTTTTTTTTTATCCATTTGTGGGATGTGGACATCGCGGGCTGGCCAACATTTCTTGCCCATCCCTAGTTGCCCTTGAGAAGGTGATAGTGAGCTGCCTTTCTGAACTCCTGTAGTCCTCCTGCTGTGGGTTGACCCACAATGCTATTACGGAGGGAATTCCAGGTTTTTGACCCAGTAACAGTGAAGGAACAGTGATATATTTCCAAGTCAGGATGGTGAGTGACTTGGAGAGGAACTTGGAGGTGATGGTCTTCCCATATATCTGATGCCCTTGTCCTTCTTCTAGATGGAATTGGTCGTGGGTTTGGAAGGTGCTATCTGAGGATCTTTGGTGAATGTCTGCAGTGCACACTGCTGCTACTGATTGTCAGTTGTGGAGGGAGTGAAAACTTGTAGATGTAATACCAATCAAGCAGGCTGCTTTGTCCGGGATGGTGTCAAGCTTCTTGTGTGTTGTTGGGACTGCATTCATCCAGGCAAGTGGGGAGTATTCCTTCACACTCCTGACTCGTGCCTTGTAGATGGTGGACAGGATTTGAGGAGTCAGGAGGTGAGTTACTTGCCGCAGAACTCCCAGCTTCTGGCCTGCTCTTGTAGCCACTCTGTTAATGTGATGAGTCCTGTTGAGTTTCTGGTCAAAGGTAACCCCCAGGATGTTGATTAGTGGGGGATTCAGTGATGGTAACACCATTGGATGTCATGGGGTGGTGGTTAGATTGTCCCTTATTGGTGATGGTCATAGCCCGGCATTTGAATGGCGCAAATGTCACTTGCCACTTGTCAGCCCAAGCATGGATATTGTCCAGATCTTGCTGCATGTGAACATGAACTGCATCAGTATCTAAGGAGTCACAAATGGCGCTGAACATTGTGCAAAAATCGGCGAACATCCCCAATTCTGACCTTATGGAGGGAAGGTCGTTGATGAAGCAACTGAAGATAGTTTGGCCTAGGACACTACCCTGAGGAACTCCTGAAGAGCTGGATCTGGAACAATTGACCTCCCACAACCACAACCATCTTCCTATGTGTCAGGTATGACTCCAATCAATGAAGCATTTGCCCCCTCATACGCATTGATTCTAGTTTTGTCAGGGCTCCTTGATGCCACACTCGGTCAAATGCAGCCGTGATATCAAGGGCTGTCACTCTCGCCTCACCTCTGGAATTCAGCTCTTTTGTCCATGTTTGAACCAAGGCTGTAATGAGATCAAGAGCTGAGTGGCCCTGGTGGAACCCAGACTGGGCGTCGCTGAGCGGGTTATTTCTGAGCAGGTGCTGCTTGATAGCACTGTTGATGACACCTTCCATCACGTTACTGATGATCAAGAGGAGACTGATGGGATGGTAATTTGCTGGGTTGGATTTGTCCTGCTTTTTGTGTACAGGACATACTTGAGCAATTTTCCACATTGTTGTGTAGATACCAGTGTTGTAACTGTACTGGAACAGCTTGGCTAGGGGCGCGGCAAGTTCTGGAACACAAGTTTTCAGTACTATTGGCGGAATGTTGTCAGGGCTGATAGCCTTTGCAGTATCCAGTGTCTCCAGCCATTTCTTGATATCATGTGAAGTGAATCGAATTGGCTGAAGACTGGTATCTGTAATGCTGGGGACCACTGGAGGAGGCTGAGATGGATCATCCACTCGACACTTCTGGCTGAAGATTGCTGTGAATACTTCAGCCTTGTCTTTAACACTGATGTGCTGGGCTCTTCAGTCATTGAGGATGGGGATATTTGTGGAGCCTCCTCCTCCAGTGAGTTGTTTAATTGTCCACCACCATTCATGACCCGGATGTGACAGGACTGCAGAGCTTAGATCTGACCCATGTGGTTGCGGGATCGCTTAGCTCTGTCTATCTGCTTGCTGCTTTCACTGCTTGGCATGCAAGTTGTCCTGGTTGGTGGCTTCACCAGGTTGATACCTAGTCTTCAGGTATGCCTGGTGCCGCTGCTGGCATGCCTTTCTGCACTCTCTATTGAACCAGAGTTGATTCCTAACCCACCACCACTCCCCCACCGCCCCTGGCTTGATGGTAATGGTTGAGTGGGAGATATGATGGGCCATGAGGTTACAGATGGTGCTGGAGTACAATTCTGCTACTGTTGATGGCCCACAGCGCCTCATGGATGCCCAGTCTTGAGTTGCTAGATCTATGCGAAGTCTGTCCCATTAAGCACGGTGATAGTGCCACACAACACAAAGGAGGTTGTTCTCAATAGGAAGGCGGGACTTCATCTCCACAAGTGCGTTGGTTCCTTAGGCCTTATCAGTCTACCATTTTGTTGTTAACCTCTTTTACCCTCTTCTGGGAATTAGCCTTAGCTTAGGTATAAGGCCTTCTTTTGGTCTTGCAGTTGATGTCATTCTGCCAGTCACAGAAGGCTTTCATTTTCTTGGAGATGAGCAGTTCAATTTCCATGTCATTCTCATCAAATCAGTGCTAATGGTATCTGGACTTGTAACTGGGAGTGTTATTGCAGGTACTGAGTGTGATTGATTTAAGCAGACTCCATTGTTATCCTATGTCCTCTGGGTATTCCTGAGGTAGGTTTTTAGCAAGTGAGGCCTGCAGATGTTGTGTAGTGACCACATCACCCAGGCTTTTGATTTTGAAGCTTAGCCAGGTCAGCGTCTTCTGTCACCACCTCCTTCTGAGTAGTTTGGACATTGTGGAACAGATAAGATGATGATCAGTCCAGCAGTCATCTGAGCCCATCATAGCCCTGGTGGCATCCATATCTCAACAGTCCTGCAGCGAGCAATAACATAATCAATAAGATGCCATTGTTTCAAACTGGGTACCTCCTAAGATGCTTGATTTTGTTTTTCTGATGGAAGCTTGTGTTTATGATGGTGAGGTTGTACTCAGAGCATTTTGTGAGAAGAAAGATTCCATTGGAGTTGATGTCGCCATTACTTTCCCTTCCTATGGTGCTATTCCAAAGGGTGTCGTCTTGACTAACCCTGGCATTGAAGTCTCCAAGAAGAATTATCTTGTCCTCCTTGGGAATGCTTGAGAAATCCATGTCAAAGTTGGCATAGAAAGTCTCCTTTCTATCCTCCTCCTGAGTCTTAGGCTGGGCATAAGTGCTCATGACTGTAGCTATCTGATTGTTGGTGAGCACCAGGCAGATGGCCATGAGTCAGTCATTGATCCCTGCAGAAGTTCAGAGAGGCAACTGATGAGCTGGCTCCTAATTACAAATACAATACCTTGCATTCTGGGCTCATCAGCAGCCTTTCCTTTCCAGAAAAAGGTGTAACTACCTTTCAAAGATAGCAGGAACTGCAGATGCTGGAGAATCTGCGATAACAAGGCGTAGAGCTGGATGAACACAGCAGGCCAAGCAGCATCAGGGGAGCAGGAA
>JAHRHZ010000111.1:2406824-2430295 GCA_024137785.1 Ginglymostoma cirratum | reverse complement strand
CAGACAACCCAAGAAGCCAAATGTCCTAGCAGCCCAAGCAGCGTCACGGGAGCAGGAAGGCTGACGTTTCGGGCCTAAACCCTTCTTTTCTGAAGAAGGGTCTAGGCCTGAAACGTCAGCCTTCCTGCTCCCCTGATGCTGCTTGGCCTGCTGTGTTCATCCAGCTCTACGCCTTGTTATCTCTAACTACCATTCTCCTCCTTCAGTTATCCTCCGTCTTCAAGGTGGGTTTTGGAAAGAGCAGCTAGATCAATCTGACATTTCTTCAGTTCTCTGGTTATGATCACAGTTCTTTTCTCAAGTTAATCACTGTTAGCTGGGTCCGTGAGAGTTCTAGACTCCAAAGTTTATTATTCTTGATTTCTGACTACATATTGGATGATTCCTCTGGAAGCGATATTCATGTCAGGAGTTTTGAAGCAGGCTATTTTTAAAGCATCTTTTCCAGACCCCCATCCCCTGCTGGGATGAGCAGAGTTGATCCTAAACAGGGCTGCTCTGTCATGGGCACAGCTACCAAAATGGGCTATCTGCCTTGCCTGGTAGGTAGATGACTGAATCTGACACCCACTGCTTAATGTGCCAGTTTGTGACTAGGGACTTCCTGTCCCTCTGCCGCTAGCTGATCACCAGAGGACTTTTGTCCGGAATGTAAGTAGGAGTGGTACCTCTTGGAAGGATGTCTGTGCACGACATCTTTTAAAATGGGGAGGCTTGTGCACAGACTATCACCATGCAGGTGTTGACAGATAGGGATCAAAGCCTAGTGGCATTGAAAACAAAATGTCTGGCAGCCCTTCATTGTTGGAGCCTTCGTTCACCTTTGCAACTGTTGTGATTCTCTAATTTATGTTAAGCTATCATCGTCTATCTGCTCCATGTTGAGGTCTTCATGGATTGTGCTTTGCCTGGAACCTTTCCCTTGACCTTACTATAATGGGTGACCCTGCCAGGAGCTAGGTCCAGATAGAAACCCCAGAGCTAAACTAAGTATGCGCAAGCCTCTCCAGCACAACAAAGTGGTGATCACTGGAGAGGACTCAGTTCATATCTTTCTCACAATCTGCCCTTCCACCTATTTTTTTTGTATCATCTGCATATTTGGCTACAGTGTATTCATTTCCTTCCTCTAAGTGATGAATATATATTGTAAACAGTTACAGTCTCAGTACAGATCACTGGGGAACCCCACCGGTCATGGGTCAACAACCTGAAAAAGAATCCCTTATCCCACTGTTTACTTTCCATGAGCCAATTCTCTACTTGCTCCAATATACTATCCCCAACACCATGGGCTCCTATTTAATGTTTAAGCCTTTTTCGAGGTACCTTTATTGAATGTCTTCTGGAAGTCCAAATATAACACATCTACTGATTCCCTCTATCCACACTGATTGAAAATCTCTAATAAGTTAGTCAGGCATGACTTCCATTTCATGATGCCATGTGGAGTCTACTTGATTAATTTATGAATTTCCAAATGTGCTGCTATTACTTCCATCATAATTGATTCCAATACACTAACAAATTGGGTTAATCAAAATCAACCTGAGCCTTTTTGCCTCCATCCTCTTTAAATAAAGGTGTTAAAGTAGCAACTTTCCAATCTTTGGTATTTCTCCAGAATCCAATGATTTTTGGGAAATTGCAATTAATGCATTCACTATCTCTATAGTTACCTCTTTTAGGATTTTAGAATACAAGCCATCAGGGCCAGGGGCCTTATTTGCCTTTAATCTCATCCATTTGTCCAATACTACTACTACTTTTTTTAGATTTTCTTTTTAACTTTCTAGCATCGTTTCTGATGAAGCACGATTGGCAGGAAAGTTCTTGCAGAAAGTTTACCATAGGTTGGCAGGCCTCCTGTCGTAAATATGTTCATATCACTCAAATAAGTGCTGTTAGCAGAAACTTATATTCAATATCCAACAGTACTACAAGCCGACGGCAAAGACAATTCTGGAATTCAATGCAACTCAGAAAAGGACTAGAAGTGTGCCTCATACAAGATGACAAACCTGTTGTATTTGGACATGAAAGTCCATCTCGTACAATCCAATGACCACGATATAGAACATGAGACACTAGCTCTAGTAGTCAGCATTACAAGATTATTTTTGTTACTGTTCAGGAAGCAATTCACTGTGGAAACTGATCACAAACCATTAGAAATGATTTGGTACAAACCAGTGACAAGTGCATCACATAGTCTACGATAACGTCTCATTAAAGTATGGGGTACAACTTTGAGATCTGCTGCAAACCTGGTATCAAAATAACTACCTTGGACACAGTGAATAAACATGCAGAAATTCCACTGGGAATAAACACACCTAACCTCAGGAAGGAACAGCTAATGATCCATATTTGAAAATACTATGGAATGTTATCATAGAAAGATGTCCTGACATGATGCAAGAGGTCTCCGATACTCTCAGGTACTTGTGACCATTTAGAGATGACCCAGGTATTTCAAGGCACATAATCTTTAAGGGAAATGAAGCTCTTCATCAGGACATATTGTCACAGTTGCATCAGGATTCTACAGGCACTGAGCTAACAAAAGCTAACAGCAATATATTGTATATTGCTCAGGGGAGTTGATGGCCTAGTGGCATTGGTGTTAGCCTAGTAATTCAGAGATCCAGATATATGTTCTGGAGATATGGATTTGAATACCACCGCAGCAAATAGTGGACTAAGTCTAATAATGGCCATGAAATCATTGTCCGTTGTGTATTGTCAGAAAAATCTAACTGATTCATTAATGTCCTTTAGGAAATAAAACTGCCATCCCTCTTGGCTAGCCTATGTGTGATTCCAGAGCCATCACAATGTGTTTGACTCTTAACTGCTCTCTGAAATGGTCTAGCAAGCCCCCTCACTTGTATCAACTGCTAGAAAGGACAAAAAGGAATGAAACTGGATAGGCTGCCAGGCATTGACTGAAGCAAACACAGCCCCATGGACACTGCAAAGTCCTCCCTCCTAACATCTGGGGACTCGTGCAAAAACTGGGAGTGCTGTTGTACAGAATGGTCAAGCAATAGTTTGGAATAATCATACTCACTGAATCATGCCATACATACAATGTGGTAGACAATGTCACTATCCCTGGGTATGCCTGTCAAAGTAGCAGAGGCGGCAGCACAATATTATGGTTGCAGGAGGAGTTACTCTAGGAGTCCTCAATAAGGACTGTGGTCCCCATGAAGTCCCATGAAACCTAGAAATGTGGGCATAAAACTTCCTGCTGATTACCATGTACTGTATGCACCCCTATCCTTGGCTGATAAATCAGTACTCCTCCATGTTGAATACTATTTGAAGGAGGCACCGAAGGTGACAAGGGCACAGGATGTACTCTAGGTTGATGGACTTCAGTGCCCATCAGCAGCAATACGATCCAAGCTTGTTGGGCCCTAAAGGACATTGCTGCTAGACTGGGCATGCAGCAGTTGATGAAGCAATCAGCAAGAGGGGAAAAACTCACGGTGGCTCACTGGTTAGCACTGCTGCCTCACAGCACCAGGAACTCTGGTTTGATTCCACCCTCGGGCGATTGTCTGTGTGGAGTTTGCACATTCTCCTTGGGCTTGTGTGGATTTCCTCTGGGTGCACCAGTTTCCTCCCACAGTCTAAAGATGTGCAGGCTCGGTGGATTGACCATGCTAAATTGCCTGTAGGATGTGTAGATTAGGTGGTTTATAGGAGGATTGGTCTGGGTGGGATGCTGTGAGGGTTGCTGTGGACTTGTTGGGCCGAAGGGCCTGTATCCACACTGTAGGGATTCTATGATCTTTAGCATTGGTGATGGTATTTAATTCCTCTCCAGTATTCTTTCATATTAATGGGATGTTCGAAGTATCTTTCATCATGTAGGTTGATGCAAAATATCTGCTAAACTCCTCTGCCAGTTCTTTGTTTCCCAAAACTGTCTCCCCAGATATATTTTCTAAGTGGTGTGTACGTTCACTTTGCCTCTCCCTTCCTTGTCATATATTTAAAGAAGCTCTTATTGTCAGTTTTTTCTTTTAGTAATTTCTCATTAGTTTTCCTTTGTAGTTTATTTTTCTGTCTTTATTATCCTTTTTAGTCTTCCTTTTGCTGGATTCTGAGTTTATCCTTGTCTTCGGGGTTACCACTGACTTTAGCTCTTTCTACACGTTTTTATCAAACAAATTCTTTCCTTAACTTCCTTGGGTAGCCGGGTAGCCAGTAATTAATCCCTCTTTTAGAATCTTTTCTCCTCACTGGAATGTGTTTTTGCTGAGACTGATGAATTCTTAAATGTCCAACACTGTTTGCTTACTGCCTTTCCTGCTAATCTATCTGCCAATTCACTTTAACTAACTTTATGACACACGTTGCTATTCCGTTGTTTTCAGTTAAACAGCTGTTTCTGACTGAAGTTTCTCACTATTGATCTGAATATTACAAAATCACCTATAATTATTGTTCTATTCTCCTCTTAATTAATGATTAATATATATATAAGTAGAGTGGGTATTGCTTGGGGGTCTGAACACCACTCCCAACAATATCTTCTTTTCATTGCTGTTTTTTACGTCCACACAAATAGACTGTACATCATCCAAGCCTGGATCATCTCTCACAACTGTCCACACTTCATTTCTACTAAGCAGTGCTAACCCACCACCTTTTCCATCTCTCCCACCTCTCCAAAAAGCCAAATCTCTCTGAATATTAAGTTCCCAGTTTTGATCTCCTTATAACCATGTTTCCATAATAGCTATGAGATCATATTAATTTCCTTTGATCTACACTGTCAGTTTGACTTTGTTTTTCTATTCATTTGTGGGACTCTGGCATGGCTGGCTAACCAATGTTTATTGCCGGTCCCTAGTTGCCTTTGAGGATATAGTCATGAGCTGCCTTCTTGAATTGCTGCAGTCTACCTGCTGTGGGTTGACCCATGATGCCATTTGGGAGGGAACAGTAGCCACAGTGAAGGAACAATAATATATTCCCAAGTCAGGATGATAAGTGCCTTGGAGGGGAACTTGGAGGTGGTGGTATTTCCATATGTCTGCTGCCCTTGGCCTTTTAGGTGAAAGTGATCATGGGTTTGGAAGGTGCTGTCTGAGAATCTTAGGTAAATTTCTGCAGTGCATCTTGTAGATAATATACACTTCCGCTAAGGAGCGTCAATGATGGAGGGAGTGGATACTTGTAGATATAGTGCCAATCAAGTGGACGGCTTTGTCCTGGATGGTATTGACCTTATTTCAACTACTTTATGCATTAAGATACAAAACCCTGAGGTATATTTTAGCAAGTCATTTGATAAGTTTCCACATGGTAGCCTCCTTCAGAAAGTAAGGAAGCATGGGGTTCAGGGAAATTTGGCTGTCTAGATACAAAACTGGCTGTCCAATAGAAGACAGAGGGTGGTAGTAGATGGAAAGTATTCAGCCTGGAGCTTGGTGATCAGTGGTGTTCCGCAGGGATCTGTTCTGGGACCTCCGCTCCTTGTGATCTTTATAAATGTCTTGGATGAGGAAGTGGAAGGGTGGGTTAGTAGGTTTGCCGATGACACGAAGGTTGGTGGAGTTGTTGACAGTGTGGAGGGCTGTTGTAGGTTGCAACAGAACATTGACAGAATGCAGAGCTGGGCAAAGAAGTGGCAGATGGAATTCAACCCAGGAAAGTGTGAATTGATTCATTTTGGAATGTCGAATTTGAATGCAGAATACAGGGTTAATGGCAGGATTCTCAGTAGTGTGGAGGAACAAAGGGATCTTGGGGTCCATGTCCATAGATCCCTCAAAGTTGCTACCCAAGTTGATAGGATTGTAAAGAAGGCATATGATGTGTTGGCTTTCATAGGCAGGGGAATTGAGTTTAAGAGCCATGAGGTTATGCGGCAGCTCTATAAAACTCTGATTAGGCAACACTTGGAATATTGTGTTCAGTTCTGGTCACCTCATTATAGGAAAGATGTGGAAACTTTAGAGAGGGCACAGAGGAGATTTACCAGGATGCTGCCTGGTCTGGAGGGCAGGTCTTATAAGGAAAGGTTGAGGGAGCTAGGGCATTTTTCTTTGGAATGAAGAGGAGGATGAGAGGTGACGTGATAGAGGTGTACAAGATGATGAGAGGCATAGATAGAGTGGATAGTCAGAAACTTTTTCCCAGGGCGGAAATGACTATTACGAGGGGGCATAATTTTAAGGTGATTGGAGGAAGGTATAGGGGAGATGTCAGACGTAGGTTCTTTACATGGAGAGTGGTGGGTGTGCAGAATGCACTGCTGGCAGTGTTAGTGGAGTCAGATACTTTAGAGACTTTTATGCGACTCTTGGATAGGCACGTGGAGGATAGTCGAATAATAAGTTGGAACAGCATTATGGGATGAAGGCCCTGCGCTGTGCTGTGCTGTACTGTTCTATGTTCTTGAATTTCCCTACATTTTTAATTAATTCTTGGTACAGTATGTCATTCACACATCTATCCCATCCTTTTATTTTCTGGTAACACAAAAATCATTTTTTACACAAGCCAGCAACACACCCCAAAAGTTCTTACTTATAAAGGAAATACAAATTTATCTGTTCTAGCTTTTATATGATCTATATTTCGATATAAATCCTGAGTTTTTCCATACTGTCAAACTGAATAAAGGCCAGAATTTGATGGAGCATGCTAGGTGGTAAGGAGTGGCACACCCTATCTCCTCTCTGAGATCAGGCACTGAGTACTGCCAACTAGGTATGCCCTAGCACAGTTTATGAAGTTCAGGGAATGTGCTCTGATGACAGCACACCCTATGGGTAGAGATGCCCAAGAGGAAACATAGGGTTTCTGATTCTCCTCCTTTGTAGTACACATTTGTGAAGGCTTGTATTAACAGGTTGGTACAGAGACAGATTTCACCCATATGCACAGAATCAATCATGCCCAGCTTCGCAAATGGATTCACTTCCTCAGCTCTGTTTAAAAAGGCTTGAGATTTATTATAATAGGAATAATTGGAAATGGAAACATATAGTGCAAAGTATGTTATCTCTTTCAGCAAATAAGATTGACTCACTGAAGTAAAGCTGAGAGAAACCAATGCTTTAGCAGGAAACGGTGGTAAGGAATTTTAAACAGCTCATGCTCCAGAATGATATTGAAGCAAAATGGCATTTATTTTCCTCCACATTTGAGCAAAATGTGGTCAAAAATAGTTGCTGCTGCAGTGAGCAGCTGCACTGAATCGAAGAAAATTGTTATTCACCAAATATTAATGTAAGTCAGATTCAAGTGCGCCACTTAGATGTACACAAAGCCACACAGCAGGAGGTCCAACAATGAAGCACATTACTACATTAATGAGCCAGATCACAGAGTAACAAAACAAGAGCTCATTGATGTCTGCAGACATGAGCTCGCATCTGGAGAAGGAGGCTGGTGGGGAATAGATGATATCCTCCTCTCAAACCCAAACAGATATTTCCAAGAACTCACCTATCACATCCTTCCTTACAGGGTATGGATCTGGCAGGGACAATAGTCCTATGTAAACTTTCTCAAGTTGGTGCAACTGCAAAGATGAAAAAAAAGGAAGAATTAACAGGCAGTGGAGTAAAGGGGCCGAACGGGAGTCTTGTTGTACGTAAAGCCATTCATAACAAGAGCAAAAAGAGCTCTTCATTAAAAAGTGACATTCAGCAAAGAAAATGTCAGTATTTAAGGATCTGAAAATCAGAGGGAGATACAGAGATTTCTTATGGTGGGTGAAGTGAAGAGCAAGAGAAAGAGGGGTTGAGGATAGTTGGATGATGGAAGTTACAGAGGGGTTGAAGGTGGCCTGCATTAGACATGAAAGAATGATGCAAGACAGACATTCATGGCATCTATAACACCAGATCTCCTGGCAAGTTCCTCCTTATATCTGTTTTGCATGTGACACATTGAAACTGGAAAGAAGTAACATAATGCAGTACTGTTAGTGAACAGATTTTAAAGAATTATTTGAAAAATTTCATATGGTATTGTCATCCAGAATTAACTTGAGGGTCACCATGTCTCAAATGAGGGAAAAGACTGAGAAAGAGACTCTTTCATGGTAACCTCAGCAGTGTAGGAATTGAACCAAGCTGTTGGTGTCACTCTGCATTGCAAACCAGAATGCAAGAATACAAGATTGAAGACAACAGGTTACAAACAGTTTTAAGATTCTACGTGTTTAAAGTAGCTTGAAATGAATAAGAATAAATAACTACGTTAAAAAGAAATAGGAGGAGAAATAATACTCTCTAACAGAATTGATGTGAGATGTGCTAAACAGAACATAGCATTGAACATCTTGGAGAAAACAATTTTTAAGTTACGGAAATACTTCAAAATTAATCACTAAGCCTGAAGCTGAAGAAATTAACACATTATTGTATTTAGTAAGCCAAACAACAGGTATTAAGAATCAGCATCAATGCTGTGGAACAGCTGAGCCTCTCAGGCAAAGACAATGTCCAGGCTTGATAAAAGAATGTTACCAAAAAGATTACCATTCACTTCCAGATGATATACAGAATTGGTGCCCAATAAAGAGGAGGCTTCCTGTGCAAAGACCTCAATATGGCTGAGCAATATTATTTAGAAGACATCATCGTGGCATTAGTAGGAGAGAATTGTGATCCCACTGATTCAGGTTTCACAGAATATGTTTAGGTGAATGGACAGCTTATTATTTGTAAGCTTCATACAAATGTGAGTGTCACTGTCCTATCTGACCAGATACCACAACTGAAGAATCAGAAGCTACAGCCTGACTACATGGCAGAGGGAGAATAACTGTTGAAAACTTAGGAGAGCTACAAGTTACATTGCAACATGAAAAGTGTAAGAGAATTGAAATTATTTATGTAATAAGAGATCAGCACTCCTCACATTTGAGTCTTCATTGTATGTTTGGATCTCAATATCCTCAAGGAGAGCAGAAAGAGTTTTTATTTACAAGACAACAGCTGTTTTAGAAACAAATAGTTGTCAACTAATAGGTCAAAAGGCAACAAGTAGAAGATTTCAGTGGCTGCCTAGATGTATTACAGAACTAAAAACAAAGAAACATTCCAGTGAGATTACCTATGATGGCATTTAAAAAATGCTTAATATGGCAGCAAACTAATACAGGCTCACCCTTGTTCAACAAGAACAAAAAGGAACCAAGACTGTGCTTTCATTCACTAGTATTATGTTTAAGGATGGCTAGATCAAATGATCAGTGAATTGGCTGAGGGTACATACTTTGAGCACAGTTTGCCTACCACAATCATAGTAGACCTACTAGTGTATGGTAAAGGATGAGTTCTCCCAGTTTCCCTTTGGAACAGTTTAGTAGAAAGGTTAATATGGGGAGACCTTAGGCACTGCCAGGTGTTAAGCCAGGCCTAAGGAAACAGCATGGAGAGAAAGATTCCATAAGAGAACAAAGATGCATAACAAATTGTGAAATCTATGATTATACATGACTGTTTGGTCTGGAAAATATTCCTACTATCATTGAAGACAGATCAGAAAATAAAACTTAGCAATGTTTGCCAGAAGAAACAAATACTGAAAACAAAATTGAACAGTACAGCTCATTTGGAATCCTCTCCTCAGATTGGTCAGTTAACAGAACAGTCTGGTGAACAAACTGATACAGCAGAACAGTCAATTGCAGCGAGACAGATAGTACTGAGTGAATAGCAATCTTCCAGTAACATGACTGAAGATATGCCAATGTCCAGTTCCCTTATCAAGCAACCATACAGGATTACTGAATTGAGCTTTGAATAACTGAGGAAGTCAGACCAATGTCCATAGATTCACAAAGACCGTGAAGAAGACAAAATTGTCTGCTGTGAACATCCAGGATTCTGCAATCACAAGAAAAGAAAAGAAAGTGTGTGTGGTCCAACCAGAAACATATTGTCAGGTCCAGAATTCCAAAATGCAGTGCAGAAGGAAGTAAAGTAGCTGCCTTCCATGAAGGATATTCAGGAGGTTAAAGGTCCTCCAGAAGATGTTATAACTCCACTACTGGACTCAGCAGGAATAACATCCTAAGATTTTAGAGTAGATTTGTAGATCGGGTTGTGGATGTTGTGATTGGTTGTCTTGCCGAGCTGGTTCGTTATTCCGCAGATGTTTCATTACCCTGCTGGGTAACCTCATCAGTGCAGCCTCCGATGAAGCGCTGTTGTGTTTTCCCACCTGTTAGTTGAACTCTGCCCGTTGAGCTGGATCGCCTCAATTCCAGTTTTCCTTTGCAATGGAGTCTAGCTGTGTGTTTTTTTTTGTTTGTTTTTTTTTTTGATGGCTTTCTTAGTGGAGTACCAGGCTTCTAGGAATTCCCGTGCTTGCCTCTGCTTTGCCTGTCCCAGGATCCTGGTGTTGTCCCAATCGAATTGGTGGTTCTCCTTATCCATGTGGACGGAGATGAGTGAGTAATGGTCATGTCTGTTTGTTGCCAATTGATGTTCGTGTACCCTTGTTTGTCCAATGTAGTGTTTGTTGCAGTCTTTGCAGGGAATCTTGTATATGACATTGGTCCTGTCGATAGTGGGTGGTGGGTCTTTGGTCCGGGTGAGCAGTTGGCGTTGTGTTGATGTGGGTTTGTGTGCTACTCTGACACCCATTGTTGTAGGATTCTTGTGGTCATTTCAGATGTGTTCCTGATGTAAGGTAATGTGGTGAGTGTGTCGGGGCATGTAATATCTTGTTGTCATGCGTGCGATAGGCATCTTCTGATCCAATTTTTCAAGTATCCATTATCTTTGAATACTTGGAAGAGGTAGTCTTCTTGGCATAGCTGCGTGCTGCTGCAGTGTGTTGTTGCCCGTTTAAATAAAGTTCTCACGTGACTTTGTGTGTGTTAGGGCAGTTGCTGTTGAAATTCAGTACTTGGTCAGTGTGTGTGTGTGTCTTTCCTATGTACCTTTTTGTTAGGAATTTCCCATTTGTGCTGCGTTCCACCATGATATCCAGGAATGGGAGCTCTTTGTTCTTCTCCTCTTCTCTGGTGAATCTGATCCCACCGAGGGTGTTATTTATTAGTTTGTGTGTCTCCTCTGGTATGGTCCATTTAATAATGACGAAGGTGTAGCCCACGTACTCCCTAAACGACATCCAAGAAATAAAAGAACATCCAGTGGAAAAATGATTTACTGAGAACAGGATCAAGGTCAATAATCTTTAAGCCAAGGACTTATCAACCATTCCTTGAAGGGAATGTTTTCTAGACATACTGTGAACCACCAGACTAATGCTCCCTGTAAACTGTGCACATATGCAATCATGCAGCAGCAAAGAAATCCCATACATTTTACATTATCTCCGCCACATGACTTCGATTCTGGTTTAAAAATACTGCTCAGAAGTCCACACAGGCAGATCAAAAATTAGAGGGGATGTTGCTTCAAACTGTTTGCCTTTGTGAAGTTAGAGATTGGTGAGGGGAGATGGGGCTGTAGAAAGGGTGAAAGTATAAATGAATGTACAGTTGTTAATTAAGTCGATAAAAGCATGGGAGAAGATGTTTTATAATGTTTCTGGAAGAGTTAATGTTGGAGATTGGAGAAGTGGTCAGTCTTTTCTGACTCCATAGTGATGTCATACGTGACATATCTGGTTTCTGATAGGTACAGTTATACCTAAATAGTGAATCTTAATTATTCTTATTGCTATCATGCAGAAAACTATCCATTGTTATCTAATACTATTGACGCTTCTCATCAAGACTATAGTTTGCAGTATTGTCTACTATTGATGATTGTCAACTGATAATGAGAGACTGTAGTGACTTTTAAAAAAAAACCAAAAGAACCGCAGATGCTATAAATCAGGAACAAAAACAAAATTGCTGGAAAAGCTCAGCAGGTCTGGCAGTATCTGTGGAGGAGAAAATGGAGTTAACGTTTTGGGTCCGGTGACCCTTCCTCAGAACTCAGAATTTCTGAGGAAGCGTCACCGGACCCGAAACGTTAACTCCGTTTTCTCCTCCACAGATGCTGACTGTCATGACTTACTGGGGTAGTGCACCAGAAATCAAGCCCTGTTGCCTCTGGAGTCATCACAAGATTAAAGATTTTAAAAGAAGTATACAAAATTCCCACATTTATCTTTCAGACCCAGATTCAAGCCAATTTTCTGTACTTAACAAGAATGACATATATGGGTTTGAAACCTGTCACATCTGCTAGTGGAATTGAGAAAAAAAAAAATCTGGAATTGGAAACTAGACCCATCCTGGATTAAGCAGTGTTTCTGTGGAGTCATGGTTATCACCCTGACCCTGACACATGAACAATTCCCAGTTTAAAACCCAATGCAGACATTATCAGAATTTGCGGGGATTTGATGGTGTGATGGTATTGATACTGGACAAGTAATCCTGAGGGGAAGCAATGGCCTAGTGGTATTATCGCTGGACTGTTAATCCAGAGGTCCAGATAACGTTCTGAGGACCAAGGTTCAAATCCTGCCATGGCAGATGGTGGAATTTGAATTCAATCAATATCTGGAATTAAGAATCTAATGGTGACCACAATTCCATTTCTGATTGCTGGAAAAACCCATCTGGTTCACTAATATCCTTTAGGGAAGGAAACTGCCATCCTTACTTGGTTTGGCCTAGATGTGACTCCAGAACCCACAGCAATGTAGTTGACTCTTAACTGCCCTCTGGGCAATTAGAGATGAGCAATAAATGTTGCCTCACCAGTGATGCCCTTATCCTGTGAATGAATAAAGGAAAGCCAGGGGCAGCCGAGGTTGAATCTATTTACGGCAGAGGTAGAATTTGAGTGATCTTGTAATGTAGTAGTAGTGTCACTACCTTTTAAGATAGGTGTTCTGAGTTAAAATCCTTGAAGTATGTAATAACATGATCGAACAGATTGATTAAACTAATTAGAAAGGAACATTAACAGTAGTAAACTATCCCTCCACAGCCAACAGTGGTTATTATCAGAAGATATGACGTGTTAACAGAACTGATATCTGATATAAAAAAACAACACAGATTGAATACATTGTAGACTTAGGTCGACAAGTACATGAAGGATAAAGAAATAGAAAAAAATCAACCTGATATAGTGAGGTGACAAGAGCTGGGGGTCCGTTATATGGTCCATAACTATCTGCATAAAATGACTTGTTTTGATTCTGAATGTTTGATCTAATTCCAGTGTGGGAGACGGAGGAAGGATGGAGCTTTTTGTCATAATTATAAGTCAGACACCACCTTGGTAACATCGGACAAAACATAGCTGAATACATTTTCTCCATCAGTGACTTCAGGACATTGGGACTTTTTTTGCCATCTTTGTAATTGTATGTAAATTGAACATAAAACTGTACTTTACGACGGGTACAGAATGGGTACCTTCTAACAAAGTCAAACACAAAAATGAATTAACATTTTTCTCCTTAATTTTTGTTCTCTCTATCACCTGGTAAATTATTTTTTTGAACTAATAGTTCATTTTGACATTCAGACTGGAGTTCTGTGTGGTTCCTGGAAGTTACTTTGTTTCTGGGAAACACAAATTTATACCTTTTTGTTATCACAGAATTGTTATAGGTCAAAAGTAAGTAATATGGCCCATTGTTTCTAGGAAGGTTCACTAAATGAGCAGCTCATTTAATACCATTCTACCACCTTCTCCCTATTATCCTGCACATTGCTATTCTTCAAATAAACATCCAATTCCCTTTTTGATGTCTTGATTGATCCTACTTCTACCATAATCTCAGTTGCTTCTTTTATTCATTACATTAAATTTATGCACCCTCATTCTCAATCTTTTCAAAAGTGGGAATATTTTCCCTATTTTGTCTGTCCAGATCTCATGATATAGATCATTCCAGTCAATTTTTCTCTCCTCTTTCTCCAAAATAAACAACAACAATGTAGTGGCACAACTTGAAATCTTCAGTTCTGGCTTCAACTTGTAAAGTTCTTCTGCATTCTCTCTAATGCCTTTGCACCCTTTCTAAAGTTTCGCTGCCAGAACTGACTGCAGTGGCCCAACTAATGCTGTCTTCAAGTTCAACATAACCTTCACCCACAGCCCACCCCCCGACTTACTTTGTATTTTTTGTCCCTATTAATAAAGGTTAGAATATTGAACACTTTATTCACAGTTCTGCCAATCTGTCCAGCCATCTTTAATGATTTATGCACATGTACATTTGGGTCTCTCTGCTCCACCAAAATAGCATACTTTATTTTACGTCATCTCTTCATATTCTTTCTACCAAAATGTATTACTTTGAAATTATCCATATTGAAGTTCATCTGTCACCTATCTGCCCACTTCACCAAATGTCAATATCCTTTTGAAGTTTTACTTTATCTTCCTCACAAGCTTCCAAGCTTCATATCATTCACAAATTTCAAAAATGACCCCTGTCCAAGATCTAGATCATTATTAAATATAGGCAAAGTTGGGGACCTCCACTACAAACCATGCCTGAGGCCAAAAAATATCCATTGACTGTTTCCTATCATTTAACATTTTTTTTAATCCATGTTGCTACGGTCCCTTTATTCATGAGCTCTAACTACAAGCCTGTTATATGGCACTGCACCAAATGTCTTTTGTAAGTATCTATGTACAATACCTTGTAAGTGATCAGACCTTCACTCTCCTTTTGAACTATAACTGGAAAATGAAAGTTGGCCACTGTTATATGGCCAAAAAGACCAAGAGTTTTATGTAACTAGAAAATCAAACAGGATTTTGTGATATACAGTTTAGCCTCACAAGAATGTTACTTTTCAGAACAGTGAGGCAGATACTTCATAAGACACAATGACATCATTTTCTGATGAAGGGTCTAGGCCCGAAAAGTCAAGCTTTCCTGCTCCTATGATGCTGCTTGGCCTGCTGTGTTCATCCAGCTCCACACCTTGTTATCTCGGATTCTCCAGCATCTGCAGTACCTATTATCTATGACACCAGGTGTCTCTGAATTAGTGAAAATTTGCCTAGATGTTCCATTTATGTCGCAGTTTTACAAAGCTGTAAGACAGTAAATCCAGGGGCATCCAAAACATGCAAATAAGAGAAAGGGGAATGGGGTTTATCTCTGCAAGCATAGAAGGAGGAAAAAAAAGTTAAAACTCTAAAAAGAGAAGGAATTCTAATACAAGAGAAGACTTAGGTTCACTCAAACAGCTACTGAATGGACCATTGCTGTAGACTACATTATGTCATAATTACTAAGAATCCAAGAACTGTGAGGAGTAAGTCTTCCCAACCTGTGGCCTGGAATTTGATTTACATGATTTTGTTTCTACCTATCTATATTTTCCATCCATAATATTTGCGTCAAACTATCTGTTTATTCTGTCTTATATGTGTCTACATTTTGGGTTTTTAAAAACAGGTATAACTGGAGTCACATAGGAGTAAGTTTGTAACCCATTTTGAGGCATTTGTTAAAGAATAAGTTTGTTTACAATAAATTTGAGTTATTTTCCTTTTAATGAACTTAGCTGGGCAATTCAACAAGGCACAGTATGGTGCTGGATTTGCTACGGGTTTTGCTTTCTGCATGCTGGTCCACTCCCATGTTCAAAGCACTCCTAGATTTTACCCTGCTGGACAAAGCCGAAATCCCACATAGCCTTGGCTGTTGAGCCGCCTTGGCTAGCTTTGAGAGAGTGTATGAGTATTAGTGCGCTTTATAGTGACAATGCTCTGATGTCACACAGATTTTTACTGTCTGCTGGGACGATTGAGTAAGGGTTATGGACAGCCGACAGGAAAGTGAAGTTGGGAATATTCAGATCAGCCATGATCATGTTGAATGGTGGAGTGGAATCAAGGTGCAAAATGTGTTCTGCTCCTATTTCTTATGATTGTATATTGGTGAGTTCATCACTTGAGATGCTCCTTTTTCTGGGGGGTTGGGGGGAAGGGGAATGCAGGAATTCATAAAGTGACACTATAAACGTGTACGAGCATGTAAATGATGACAAAAACATATGTATGTAATGTCATTGATGGAAAATGGAACACATTTGGTCACTCAGAGCAGAACTTATTTTCATTTAGAAGAAATGTCAAGGCCTTTAAAAATGATACAGAAGGGATTTACTATGATAATAGCGGGGATGTGGGTCTTTAGTCATTTGGAACAATTGGTGAATCTGGGCTAGTTCTCCTCTGAGGAGAGATGGTTAAAGTGAGATACAACAGAAGTATTTAAAGCTAGAAGGATGTTTGACCAATGTTGGGATAACTGCTTCAACTGGGCAGGGGAAGGCTCTTGCCTACACTTGACCTAATGAAGGCTGCTGCCTGTCAGAATCAGTTTACCCTGAAACTAATTACGGATTAAAGGCTGTTTGCCATTTATTCACAAAATGATTAAGAATTATTATTCAGTCATTATCTAGTAAATTTCTCAACAACAGATCTTCTATGAAACAATATTAAAATTATCAATCTTAAACTGTAACTGAGTAGATGGTGATTAGCATTCCTTTAATTACTTAGTTAGTTCTGCTCAGCCTTTATATTCCATTTATTACACATTCAAGCCAAATACTTCTTCTCAAAAAAAAGTATTTTCAGTTCCATTTAAGAGATTTGTTGATACAAGTGGATTACAGTGATAAATTACAAACTGGTTTAATTAAAACAACTGTATATTTTAAAGAAATTAATTGAATTAGTTTATACATTTAACTCTCTTGTCATGTTCATACAAATAAATAAGTTTCTGTTTCAGTGTGAGATCTCCAAATTAGTTGTTAGAAGCATGGAGAGTGCACCGATCTCCAGCATGTCTGCTCATCTGTTGCTCAAACCATCACAGACTTTTGTTGTCTCTAGTCTCAACTACTTCAACGCATGTCTGGTCTTCTTCCTATTTTGCATCCTCTGTACACTTGAGGTCATTTTAAATTCTACTGCTGCATCTTAAATAATGCCAAAAGGTGAACTCCCCAATATCCTGCTGCCACTGACCTACATCTGCTGGACACAATTCACCAAAGGCTACCAAGATCTCATCGGTTGAACAAGAGCATGGAGTCAATTTACTCTCACCTTGAACCGCAGGTATTCGCCAATATATATACTATTTGTAATGCTGCATTTCTTGCGTATGTGAGGGTATGGGACAAGATATCGGTAACACTTATAATCTCCCACAGAATTTATGTAACATGTCTTGTGTTGCATTCATTGTAATAAGATCCTTATTTCATAAGTCCATTCATGGACATACTATGGTCTTCCTTGTCAGAATCCTCCTTGTCCAACAGTATTGAGGATTATACTAAATTATTATTTGTGACTGATTTGAATGCTGTCTGTTCATATAACTGAGGACATGTTCTCTTTCTGATATTCCCCACACAAGCTCAGGGGAACCATGACCAATGGATTTAGCTACAGCAGAGGTCATCGTCACTAGGGCTGCTGTAAAGTGAAGGTACAGAGGTACAGAGAATGAACAAATGCACAAGAAATCCCAGAAGTGCAGCAGCTGCCAAACATCTTTAACATGAAGATGTCGCAAATGAAGGTCCCGTCTGGCTGTGGAGGATGTACAGAAAGCTTGCAGTGCTATTTCTTCCAGATAATTGAGGTGCAATATTGCTGCATACAGAGGATGTTGTGGAACACTGTCATTGAAGTGTGCCAGCTGCTGGAGCAAGAACTGTGATCTCAGTGGCTATACTCTCCCCATGGCTGTGAAGATAACAGCTGCACTAAACATTTATTCAGTTGGCTGCTTCCAAGGATACACCGAGAACCTGGATGGGATCTCTGAATCTGCAATCCACAATTGTAGAGACATGGTGAATAGGGAATAAAGTGAGTTGCAGAGAATAGCATGAGAAAACCTGCCAGAGCTTCGGGATAGAGATACTCCATAAGACTCACAAAAATTAACACTTAGCCAATTTCTTGTAAAATTCAGCCAATGGGTTTGAATCCTACCACGACAGGTGGTGGAACTTGAATTCAGTAATAATCTGGAATTAAAAAGATAACCTATTGGAACCATTTAGCCGCTGTTAATTGTTGTAAATAAGCCATCTTGTTCATTACTGTCCTTTAGAAAAGGAATTCTTCCGTCACTACTGGTATGGCCTACATGTGACGACATGTGAGTAGCAATGTGGTTATCAATAAATGTATGCCATATCCCACCATTTAATTGTGTTACTGCTGCAGCTCAGAAAACAGGCTTTGCCAATATATCTGGCTTCCTCCATACGCAGGACAGTGTAGACTGTCCAGAAGTTGAGAGGGCCATATCATAGTGCAGCAGAGTTAATCAACAGTTAAGGATTCCAATCTATCAATGTACAGATCAGCTGTGATTATCTGTACCACATCTTAGAAGTCTATGTTAGATACCCTGGAAGTTGCCTATATCCTGGAGGACTCTCATGTTTCTGCTTTATTTAATGGGCCAGATGCCTTACAAGAATGGTTTCTGGGGACAAGGACTTCCCTATGCAGCAATGACTGTTACAGAACCCCTGACTGAGGCAGGTACGATGTAGAGCATTCTTTGGTCAAAGCCATGGTGGAGCAGATGATAAGCATCCTGAAGATGAGATTCAGATGTTTGCATTTGTCTAGGGAGAATCTTGTTGTACAGGTCGTTCTCCCATAACACGACAGTTGTATTCTTGTGTAACCTCGTGCTATAGAAAATCGTGTTATAGGGAAATTGCTACACCTGTACAACAGGAAGTTTGCTTATACAAACAGCATCCGCTATTCATCAATTACGTTACAGCCGATTCGCGTTAACGAAACACACGATATACAGAACTACCTGTATGCCCCAGACAGAACGTGCTGCATAATCTTTGAAAACTATGCTGTGAACAACTGGAGCAGGATAAAAATGGAATGTGACTTAACCAATGCTGTGGTGCAGCAATCATATGCTGACTATAAATTTGTTGTTGTTAAACAATCAGCGACCCCTGACCATTCCCAGAAACAAATGCAGCTCTTAATTGTTTTTCTTTACTTTTTGCTGTTGCTTAATAAAAGTGAACATTTTCAACAGTTGAATATTTGAAACTTTCCAGTACGAAATCCTCCCACATTGAACAATGAGAAAATGCTAGGCTACAATGGACATTGGGCAAAGAGTAGCATTGCCTTAAACAGTTTTTTTCTAAAATGGGATGGTGCTAAGGACAGGTAAAATGTGCAGCTTGTATCTTCATTGACAATCTGTTTATGGATGTGTATCTGTACTTGCAATGACATGTCAGCTTGCCACCTACGTGCCCTGAGAACTGCTTCCCACTGCTACCCCACCCCCCACCCCCCCTCCCCACCTACCCTCACCTTTACTGGCTCCATCCCCGCCTCTTCGACTTGTCTGCCTCCTCTCCACCTATCCTCTCCTCTATCTATCTTCTATCCGCCTCCCCCTCTCTCCCTATTCATTTCAGAACCCTCTTCCCCTCCCCCATTTCTGATGAAGGGTCTAGGCCCGAAACGTCAAGTTTTCCTGCTCCTATGATGCTACTTGGCCTGCTGTGTTCATCCAGCCCCACATCTTGTTATCTCGGATTCTCCAGCATCTGCAGTACCTTTTACCTCTGATACTAAAGAGAATGATGGCTGTTGCCACTGCAGACTTATAGATTGGTACAATGATAATTTTTTTACACTCCTGCGTATTTCCAGCCTTGGGTGGCCACAGCCAGTTGAATCTGCATCACAACATTGATAAGCACCCAGATTCTGTGTTCAGTCAGGTATCAGAATTTATGAATGGTTGCTGGATATCAAAGACAGCAAGCCTCAACCTCTATAGACATTCAGGATCTCTCAGATTCAAGGTGCCATTGTTTACAGTCATTAAGTATTATGAAAACCCAGCAAAGTTTTATCAGCAGTAATGGATTCAATTAATTGAATGTGCAGCTTGTACCTGTGATGCCAACTGCACAATTTTGCTACCCAGAAAGCTGCTGTTGACTCATTTAATGCTTTGGCAAACAACCATAACTGGCATTGTTGAGTCAAAAAGCTGTTATGATCTGGTTGAATGGAGACTAGAGATACCCCTGCAGGTCCATCTAATGAACCTGTAAAAGCATCTAATCCCAGCAGGGCACATTGGGTATAATGAGGCCCTTGGAACAGCTTGATTCGTTTTTGAATATGGAATCGAAATAACAGAACTATGATTCATATGCTTCAACAGATTGTGGTGAACCCTGCCATAAAGAATGGCAAACAATCTTGATAATGGCTGTGGGTTTTGTGCATTTTGTGTAAGTTGTCATGTGGAAAAAGGTCAATTCTTTGCGTCTGTACAGACAGGAGGGGAGCAGAGTCTCGCCCTGAATTAACAGATGGAGACAAACCTGGTCTGCAGGGGAAGGGGGGTCAAGTTCAGAAGAAACTACTTTCAGTGTTAAAATGAAATATCAACAAATTATTTTTTAAAAATTTCAATAAATTTAACTCATTGGGAACACCAATGACTCAAATCCTCTTACAAAGTCTATTGCAGTGATTGATTATGCACAATATTGCTAAAGGTATAAATCTTTGTTCCTTTTATATGATGAATCTATCCATCACCATTCAATTAACAGGAACACATAGCCATATGATCTATCACTGCCTTTACCAAGCTATAATTGAAAGCTTGTCTCCTACTTTCACTGTGTGTCTCCCTATTAACTGGACAGTTTATTCCTGATGTACTGTCAATCACACTTCCTGTACATGGGACTCTTTTGTCAGTGTTTTACCATTTCCTTGCTTTGTACAACTGCAGTAGCTAATGGAATGTGGGGAATGAACACTGACTAATTCAGCTAGATTTGTAAATTTTTTTTTTTTTTGCCTTGTCTGTGCTTTCTCTCACTCTTCATTTTCTGTCAGCTTCTATTTAAAATGATTCTCTCTCTTCCATGCAAGTGCTGCTGCTAATGCTTGTAGCCACTCCTGCCAGGGTTTGCCATATTTATATACCTTTTGCCACTTTCTGTCTATTATACCAAGCCAGAGAATGGGAATTCAGCAGCAAGTAACTCCACTGTCTGTCTACAAGGCACGGGTCAGAGTGTGGTAGAATATTCCCCACTTGCTTGGATGAGCGTAGCTCCAAAAACACTGAAGTTGCTTCATACCATCCATGACAAAGCAACCCACTTGTTTAGCATCACATCCACATTCACTCCTTCCACTACTGGCGCTCAGCAACAGTGCTTACCATCCATAAGACGTGCCACAGAATTTGACCATGGATCCTTGGGCAGCACATTCCAAACTGTCAACTTCTACCATCTAGAATGACGATGGCAGGAGGTGCCTGGGAACACTACCACCTACAACAACTTCTCCGATGTATACACTATCCTGACTTGGATAAATACATCATTATTCCTTCAGGGTTATTGGAACAAAATTCTGGAGCTCCCTCTCTAATGCCGTTATGGGCCTACCAAGCACACAGGAAAGCAGCAGTTAAAGAAAACAGTTCACCTCTACATTCCCCAAGGATAACTAAGAATGAATAACAAATGATGACCCAGCCAACAGTACCTTTAGCTCATGTAAATATGAAATCTTCACACAAAATTGTTTGCTTGTCAACGGTATCTGGCTTCCAACTACCTCAAGTGGCCTCCACTTTCTGTTGCTCTCTATTTTCCAATCTATCAAAGATCTATGGAACCTTTCAGCTCTGGCAACATGACTAAAATCTGACCTTTTTTCTGAGATGTTACTCGAAATGATTAGTGATAACAAGGTATAGAGCTGAATCAACCTTTTTCTGAAGAAGTGTCCAGACCCAAAATGTCAGCTTTCCTGCTCCTCTGATGCTGCCTGGCCTGCTGTGTTCATCCCGCTATATACCTTGTTATCTCAGATTCTCCAGCATCAGCAGTTCTTACTCTCTCTTTAGAATTAGTTTTGCTTTTGCAGTTTTCAGCACCTCTTCATTTATCTTATAGCCTGAAGATGGAATTTTCAACAGTTATATTTGCGCCTGCATTTCTTCTACAGTTCTTCTGCAGAGTAAAGTGGATAGAATGTAGCAACGCAGGAGATTTTCTTTTGTTACAAACTTCAACTTGTTTCCAGCTAATAGCAGGCAAGGTATTGAGATCATTCACTGTATAGAACAGGAATGTGAGTTAGGATCCACACTCCTATATGGAAGACCCTGCCGTGTGGAATGAGAATAACATTGAGAATTTCACTGTTATGCTAAGCACAAATAAAACTTTTAAATAAAAATACAACCTGTATGCTTTTTATGAAGACGGACACTATTGATCTTTAGATGGCTTCCACAGGTCTTCTGACATTTGAAACTGCAATTTGACCAATCTTCTGCTCACTTCTAAAATTTGGATGACAATGGACATATCCAGACAACATTCTTGTCAGGTGTTGCATATGCCATTGTTAGGGCCTATCCAAAAATAAGGACAACAAGTCCCCAGACCTTCTGACTCCAGATCTTCCAGGTAACAAATGTGAGTCAGTGAACCTTCTTAAGGGCCTTCATTGCCTCTATTCCATGTCAGTAGTTCTGGCCATGGGCAGTGGACCAGACTATCAATTGCATTCCATTGTGTATCAATGGCTCCTGTTGAGTCACTGATCCTCTGTTTCTTTTAAAGCCTTTTATTAGAAAGTGCTGCATGTTTTGTGGGCTTGACAGAAATAGCTGCAGGGCAAACATTGAAGTTTTATAGATCAACAAGGCTGAAAGGTTAAAGCCTCCCTGAAAACTATTCCAAAAGACTTCAAATGCATCTCTAAAGGGAAACTGGTTCTTTGGCTACAATAATTACCAAGGCTGCCTACACAACCTGCTACGCTTCCCTTATTCCAAGAAACCCTGTCTACACTACGTGGACTCATCTGAACTTCACTCCAGTGTGGAAAGTTTTTCCCCTTTCAGTGAACTCTTAGAATCTTAGGAAAGTGGAATTGAGAATTATCAGGTCACCCATGATCTCATTGAATAGTGAAGCAGACTTGATTGGCTGAATGGCCTACTTCTGCTCCTACATCTTAAGATTTTTTGGTCTTAGAATAATGTGAAATAGTAACTGTTTTGTTTGGCCTTAGTATTTTGCAAAAGTGAAACCTATTAGTTTACTGCATCTTTCTTGTGTTTATGTGGCATTTTCTGGGAAAATGTGTGAATAAATTATGCTCCCTGTTTAAATATCTCTGAAAGTTTCTTATTAACGACATTATAAAAGCAAGCTGCGCTCAAACCAGGTCTTAGAAACACCCTTCAGGCTAATCAAAATTAAACTGACGCAGTAACAAATGAAAAGGAAGAATAATGGTGTCAGAGATAAAAGGTACTGCAGATGCTGGAGAATCTGGGCCAACAAGCGTGGGGCTGGATGAACACAGCAGGCCAAGCAGCATCATAGGAGCAGGAAAACTTGACGTTTCGGGCCTAGACCCTTCAAGGGTCTAGGCCCGAAATGT
>JAHRHZ010000111.1:2358889-2396824 GCA_024137785.1 Ginglymostoma cirratum | reverse complement strand
CTTGGCCTGCTGTGTTCATCCAGCTCTACACCTAGTTATCTCAGATTTTCCAGCATCTCCAGTTCCTACTATCTAGGACCCCGCCACTGATTGGCGCAAGGAAGAGTATCGAATCAGAGGGCAGCAGAGACATCACTGAGGGGGATTCTGGGAGATGACATTATAGTCACCACGACTGGTCTGAATATCACAGAGGAACTGGTGTCAAGGAATGGTTAAATCCAAAACATTACATTAGCGTTTCCCCTCCTCACCCTCACCTCCTCTAACCAAAAACAAAACACTACAAAGAGGACTAGCAAGGTAAGAGTCTTTTTTTTTAAGTGTACAAGGGTGGAGCTGGCAGTTAGGGCAGTGGTATGCTCCTCCTGTCAGATGTGGGAAATCAGGGACCAGTCTAATGTCCCTGTTAACTATGTCTGCAGGAACTGTGACCAGCTGCAGCTCCTCATAGACCGCGTGGTTCAGTTGGTGAAGCAGCTGGACACACTGCAGTGCATGCAGAGAGCACAGAGAATGATAGACACTAGCTTTAGCGAGGTGGTTACACCACAGGTCCAGACAAGTAGATGGGTGACTGTCAGAGCTGGTGTACGAGGGACAGTTTTAGATATATGGATCATCAGGATATCTTCTGAGGAAGGTGGGACCTGTACAAGAAGAACAGGTTGGACCTGAACTGGAAGGGCATCAATATCCTGGGCAGGAGGTTTGCTAGAGCTCTTTGGAAGGGTTTAAACTAGTGTGGCAGGGGGCTGGGAACCAGAAGAACAGGCCAGTAAGTGCAGGGACTCAGGATAAAGGAAAAACTGAGATATAGAGTTATGGAGTGCATTTACTTCAATGCAAGAAGTATAACCAGTAAGACAGATGAACAGATTACTGCATGGCATTATGATGTTATTGCCATTATGGAGACGTGGTTAAAGGAGGGGCAGGACTGGCAGTTTAACATTCCAGGATATTGCTGTTTTAGACGGGACAGAACAGGAAACAAAAGGGGTGGGGGATTTGCATTGCTGATTAGAGATCACATCACAGCTATGTTGAGGGAGGATACATTGAAGGAATCTTGCAGTGAGGCATTATGTGTGGATCTGAGGAACAGGAAGGGTAAAACCACAATGTCGGGAGTTTTCTATTTTCCTCCCAACTCCCCAAGTGAGACAGAGGAGCAGATATACAGTCAGATATTAGAAAGATGTGAAAAAAGCAAGGTAGTTGTGGTGGGTGATTTCAACTTTCCCCTTATTGACTGGGACACCCTTAGACCCAGGGGCTCGGATGGAAACCATTTTGTTAGATGTGTGCAGGAGGGCTTTTTGAGACAGTATGTTCACAGTCTAACCAGAGGAGGCCATACTATACTTGGTATTAAGAAATGACCAAGGGCAGGTGATTGATGTTTCAATAGGAGAGCATTTTAGGCTTAGTGACCATAACTCCATAAGATTTTCGAGTAGTCATGGACAAAGCCAAGAGTGACCCTCAAGTAAGGGTATTGTATTGGGCAAGGGCCAATTGCATCCAAATTAGACAAGAACTGGGGAATGTGGATTGGGAGCAGTTATTTGAGGGAAAAATCCAAATCTGGCACGTGGGAGGCTTTTAAAGACCAGTTGATTTAGAGTGCAGGATACGCATGTCCCCGCAAAATGGAAGGACAGGAATGGCAAGATTCAGGAACCATGAAGCAGATATCTTCACATCCTCCTTGACCACAGGCAAGGCTCCAGAAGACTGGAGATTATCCAGTGTTGTTCCCTTGTTTAAGAAAGGAAGCGGGGACAATACAGGAAATTATAGGCCAGTGAGTCTGACATCTGTGGTGGGGAAGTTCTTAGAAAAGATACTAAGGGACAAGATATACGCACATAGTGGAAGATTGTCTCACCAACCTATCTGAATTTTTTGAAGAGGTGACAAAGATAATTGATGAGGAAGAGCTGTGGATGTAGTTTATATGGACTTTAGTGAAGCAATTGATAAATCCCCACATGGCAGATTGGTGCAAAAACTAAAATCACATGGGATTCAGGGTGGGCTGGCTAGATAGATACAAAACTGGCTTGGTCATAGAAGACAGAGGGTAACAGTGGAAGGGTATTTTTCAGAACGGAGATCGGTAACTAGTGGTGTTTCAGAGGGATCAGTCTTAGGCCCTCTGTTGTTTGTAGTATATATAAATGATCTGGAAGAAAACTTGAGTAGTCTGATTAGTAAGTTTGCAGATGACATGAAGATTGCTGGAGTTGCTGATAGTGCTGACGATTGTGAAAGAGTACAATAGGATATAAATAGATCTTGGCAACTTAGGCATAGAAATAGCAGCTGGAGTTTAATCCAGACAAATGCAAAGTGATGGATGGCATGGTGGCTCACTGGTTAGCACTGCTGCCTCACAGCACCAGGGACCCAGGTTCGATTCCACCCTCTGGCAACTGTCTGTGTGGAGTTTGAACATTCTCCCCGTGCCTGCGTGGGTTTTCTCCAGGTACTCTGGTTTCCTCCCACAGTCCAAAGATGCGCAGGCTAGGTGGATTGGTCATACTAAATTGCCCATAGTGTTCAGGCATGTATAGATTAGGTGGGATGCTCTGAGGATCAGTGTGGACTTGTTGGGCCGAAGGGCCTGTTTCCACACTGTAGGGATTCTATGATGATGCATTTTGGAGGATTACATTTAGGTGCGAATTATACTGTAAATGGCAAAACCCTTGGGAACATTAACATTATAGATGGATCCAAGCGTGCAGGTCCACAGCTCCTTAAAAGTGGCAGCACAGATGGCCAAGGTAATTTAGAAGGCATGTGGCATGCTTGCCTTTAACGGTTGGATGACATAGAAGAGTACGTGGATTAGAAACCATGCTGCGGCTATATAAAACCTTTTGTTAGGCCGCATTAGGAGTATTGGGTGCAGTTTTGGTTGCCATGTTACCAGAAGAACATGGAAGCTTTGGAAAAAATGCAGAGAAGGCTTACCAGAATGTTATCGGGTCTCGAGGGCACTGGCTGAGGAAAGGTTAAGAAGACTTGGGATTGTTTTCACTGAAAAGACTGTGGCTGAGAGGAGATCTGATAAAAGTCTACAAAATTATGAGAGGCATAGATGGGGTGGATAGTCACAGGCTTTTTCCCAGTGTTGAAGTTTCAGTTACAAGGGGCCCAGGTTCAAGGTGAGAGGACAAAAGTTTAAGGGAGTTGTGCGAGGAAAGTTTTTCCACATAGAGAGTGATAGGAGCCTGAAACTCCCTGCCAGAGGAGGTGGTGGAAGCAGGCACGTTGGTGACATTTAAGAGGCATCTGGATGGTTACATGAATTGGGAGGGAACAGCGGGATACGGACCAAATAAAGGCAGGAGGTTTGTTTTTTAGTTTACTCGACGTGATGATCAGCACAGGCTTGGAGGGCCGAAGGCTGTACTACTTTTGTTTTTTTTTGTTCTTTGTTCTTGTTCTTTTGTATAACTGGAACAAATTCAAAGAGGAAGAAGACCATGATCCAATGAAAACAACAAATGCTGGAGATCACAATGGTTCAGATAGCATTCCATGGAGAGAGAGCAAGCTAACATTTTGAGTCTAAACGACTCTTCATCAGAGCTGAAATGAAGTGTGGATGGACAGCATTTATGCAATAGTTGGGAGCCATTTGGTGTGCGGGGTAGTGGGTGTAGGGTGCTAGTGGAGAAAAAGTGTTGATAGTTCAGATTAAACAATCGGAGAATGGCAAAACAATGATGTGTGTACCTGCCAGACTGGAAAAAACAGTCCCACTGAGGTGAGGGGGGTTGGAGGGGAGAGAAGACATGAGGTTGCATTGTTGTATTTTGAAATAATCTAGGGAAGGGATAGAAGAAGTGTTTACTACATGTCTTTAATCATTCTTTAGATAAAAATGTAGGGCCAGAGGACTGCTGAATAACTAATATCATTTCAGTATTTAGGAATAGAGACAGTACATGCTAAGAGTGTCATAGACAAGCCTGGATAATATCAGGAAAAATAATAAAATCTTTGCCAAAGGAGAGAATTGGGAACGTCAATATATGAGAACATAATGATGAACATTCAGAATGTATTGCTAAAGGGAAGATCTTGCTCCCCCAATATCATTAAAATGTGCAAGAAGGTAAAAGCAAATATAAATAATGCTATTTCAGTATATGTAATTCATCTGGACTCACATAATGTATTTGGTAAGATGCACCAGGGCCAGGGAATGTGGACTCAGGGGACAAATTGCAGAATGGGTCACTGGCTGGTTTCAAAATGGAAAGCAGCAAGTGAGAGTAAAGACTAATTATTGGGAGTGTCAAAAATGGATTGTGATGATCCAGAGATCTCAGTGCTAGGACAACTGCTGGTCACAATTTGCATTAATGATTCAAACTTGGAAGTCAAAAGAATTTAAAATTTATTGCTGATGACATCAAATCAGCCAATACTCAGGGTGACACACTCAATCACAAGAAGACATGAGTAAATATGCAAAATGGACAAATAATAAGCTGATGAAGTTCAGCTATGAGAACCTCTCCATGGTCTCCCTGGACAGCAGTCTGCAATTCATGAATGTATACTTTCCAGAGGTACACTGGAATTAATCCCATTGCCAGGGCTCTTCCTCATCCACAGACCCATGAGAAACTGAATGGTAAAAATCATGAGGTTGTTAATGATCAATGTGATTGATTGATTGGATTTGGGTTTATTGAAAAACAGAACAACACTTTGAGTAATGGATATTCACTGGTCGAGCCATTAATGAGTTGAAATATGAAAATTAAAGTCCAATACTACAGTAAAACTGCAGGCAAAATATTATGTCTCAAGACCACAAGAGAATACGAGCAATTTGAAATGACCACAAAAGGAAACCAGAGTTGGTATGATTCCAGGTGTAGAATGACGTCTTTATCAGTTTTGGTATCAGGCCCAAAGGTTTGGATCAGTGATAGAAAATCATCAGGCACAGTCTTCAGACAAGCAGAACAGTTATGGAATTATGTTGTTCAAACTCCAACGGGCACATTCTGAAGGAACAGTGAAATATTCATTCACTACTTGAAGCAGTGAGAACAAACGAACATGGCTGCCATATAATTTTGTTTCAGGAGGACAGGAGTAAATCAACTACCTCACAGAATGATACTTACTTCACAGAAATGATGGAAGACCGTAACCCTTATTGAACAATAACAAGGACAACATAAGCACTACAAATTTTGTAATGACTCAACCTCTGTCATTCAAACTTTAGATAGAGGGGCTTGGGTGTGGTGAGGCTGTAAATATTTTCAAGAAGTTTTTGAAATAACGTTCATGTAGAAGTTGAGAGAAAGCCTGGGCAGGAAGCATATGATGAGAAGGCATATGTTGATAAGATGATGATGTGTATGATGTTGTAACACTGACATCAGCAGTACATTGCAGTTAAAACTGTGAGAACAAAGAATGGAATAACCTACACGAAACAGCAGCATTACAGAGATTAGTATATATAATAGTAGGTAGATTTTTCTAGAATGCCCAGGAACCAAATAATAGTCACTGTTAGGTAAGACAGAGACCATGTTGGAGACACTACACCCGAAAAAAAAAACACTCTCTCAACAGTCCCAGACATACCCTAAGTTCCAGACCTTGTGGTAATCTAACCATGAGGACTGATCAACTAACGGCTGTACCAGTAAAGAAAGATCAAACCGAGCCATTTCACCAAACAACAATCTTTTCTTCGCCGTAGCACTCATTCGTTGATGAAATGGTTTTAAAGCCTGTATCATTTGACACCATCCGTAACTGAAATGGAAACCAAGTTTGAGGAAGGATTAGTTAATTGGATTTCCTGGTTGTGACATCAGACTTCCAAAAAATGAACCCTTGAGAGAAAAATGTAAGTAAATTCCGAAGCATGCACAAATTTGGGGGATTGGAATTTCTCCAGTGGCTGGAATGAAATGAGGGATCTGAAAAGTTGTGTGGCTTTTACCAACGCTGACCATGTTGAACACTGGGGTGTAATGGTGGCTCAGTGGCTCAGTGGCTAGCACTGCTGCCTCACAGCGCCAGGGACCCAGGTTCAATTCCAGCCTCGGGTGACTGTCTGTGTGGAGTTTGCACATTCTCCCTGTGTCTGCGTGGGTTTCCTCTGGGTGCTCCGGTTTCCTCCCACAATCCAAAGAAGTGCAGGTTAGGTGGATTGGCCATGCTAAATTGTCCGTAGTGTTCAGGGATGTGTAGGTTAGGTGGGTTATAAGGGGCCTGGTGTGGTCGGGATACTCTGAGGTTTGGTGTGGACTTGTTGGGCCGAAGGGCCCGTTTCCACACTGTAGAGATTCTAATTCTTTCTAATTATGAGGTTAGATGAAGGTGACTCTGGGAGATTTTCACCATCTGGTCTGCCATGACCTAAGTGAATGAGGTTCAGCAGAAGTGAACTTTGGTAAAAATTTGACTTGTTGAACTTGAATGGGATAAAGCAGTTATCAGAGGCTGGCTAAAAAATAAATACTGTGTGGCAAAGAGTGATTGAAGTCTACCTGCAGAAGAGAGACTGTGAGTGACATTAGGATTGCACCTTACTGTTTCATCTGTGCTGAGAGAAATCGCTGAAAAATCAGGTGAGACCTTTGACGTAACAGCCCTTTAAAATGTAATTTATAAGTTCTGCTGAGGATGATTTGTCTGGTCATTCACATTTTACCCTGTGTTGATTTTGTTCTGATTTTTGCAGTTAAAGGTTTCAGAAATGAAATTTTGTTCATTGGAAATTTCTGTTCACACTCTTTGGGGCCTTTAGTCTCCATGGGGATCATAACACAATCGTAATGATGTATTTCAGGGATGTTTTCTCATATTAATTAATATGGAAATACCAATCACTGTTACCTGAAATTAATTGGGCTATTTGTTATTAAGATACTATATCCCTTTTCCATTGACATGGTGGAAGAAACAGCCCCAACTTATTGTGCCTGACAAGAACAACATGCATTTATATAGTGACTTTAATGTGATGAAAGTACTTTATAGGAGCATGATCTGAAAATAAAATGAACAGCAAGAATCAAGAGATAGGTTTTAAGGAGCATCTTTGTGGAGAAAAGGTGGATGGAAGGCCCAAGATTATTTAGGTGGTCAGGTTTGAGTTTCACTGATTTGGCAAGTAGAGACTGTTATTTAATTAGATCATGGCTAATCTGAACCTTAACTCCATTGACCGTCCTTGGTTCAATTTTATTTGGTGCGTATGCCAAAAAAAAACTATTCACCTGCCTTTTGAGGATTCCAGTTCATTCAGCATCTCCAGCTTTTTGGGGAAGAACTGTGCATTTCCAATAACTTGTGCTTACAAACACCTCCCAATTTTGCTACCTTTAATTTGAAGGCTAGATCTCGTTGTCAGAATCCACAATCAGGGTTTGTTTGTATCTGTCTATTCTATATTCTACTGTAGAATTGTAGGATGTGTAGTGATTGGAACCAGGTGGACTTTGTTGACTACAAGGTCTTTGATTGGAGTTGTTAATCTGGATCAATTAGGAAAGCCCTGGCTGACCAATATAAACAGGAGATTTAGAATCTCCCCAGTTCAGGGGACTGCTTCTGAGCTGGCTAGCCACAACCAGTGTACTGTGCACAATTAAATAAAGAGTGACTAGGTGACAGGATACTGGCCACTAAAGTTCTTGAGTAGATTTGTAGCTCGGGCTGTGGATGCTGTGGTTGGTTCGCTCACCGAGCTGGTTTGTTAGTTCGCCTCTGTGCAGTTATTTCAGAATGAAATAGCATAGCTCTGCCTGCTCTTTGAAGAAGCTATCCAAACATCCTCTAGTCCTACAATTTTTCTTTATCTTCAAGCAGTTATCTAATTTCCTTTTGAAAGTTATCACGGAATTTGTTTCGAACATCCTTTCTGGCAGTACATTTTGCATCAAAATTACTCACTGTTCAAAATTAAACACTTTCTTCATCTTATTTTTGTTTCTTTTGTCAAATACTTACACCCATATCCTTTGGTTATCGACATTTATGCCACTAGAAATAATCTCTATTTACTCAATTGAAAATATTTACGGTCTTGAATGTCTCGATAAAGTCTCTTCCCAACTTTTCCTGCTTCAAGGAGAGCAACTCTGCTTCTCCTATCTCTCCACACCATCAGTATCTTATTTAAAAAAAAATCTTTAGATCACTACTGAATGAAAACATTCTCTCTGCAGAGTCTAAATCCTGTTGGATGATCAGTTAAAAATTGTCAGTGTAACCACAGATCTGAGTATAACAAATCCCTTCGAGCAGGACTTAATACATTTGATTTTATCATGGTAATAAGGCAAGGAAAGGGGAGGAGTTACTTGAAGAATAAATTTAGAAACTGAATTAACAGGAGGAAGAACAAAACATGCAATTAGACAAAGTGAGAGAGAAAGACATCTGTTTGGAAAATTTACCTGTCAACTATTGACATCAGATAACATTAAATAAAACTGCTGAGATTAGCTTCACCAGATTCAAGATCGCTATACTGAGAAAATTTGTTAGTGTCATTAATCAGGAATCTCCACACCCAATAAAATGATCCTTAATTGATCATTTCAGTAAACTGTAAATGGGGAGATAAAGCGGTAAGGCAGAGGTTAGAGGTTAGAGATTAGAGAGTAGAGATGACATATTTCTGTTGTTAACCACGTAGGAGAATGAAAGAGGCATGTGAGTCTCTTGAGAAACGAGAAAGTTATTTTCTCTGTGTAGAAGGCATAGCACAGAAGCAGAGTGTTCTGTTCCAACAGGTCAGTGCCAGTATTTATGCTCCACCAAAACCTTTTACTATTATTTTTCATCTAATTGTATCCATTGTAGCCTTCGTATTCTTTCTCTTTCATGCGTTTATCTGGTTTGTACTTAAATTTTACCAACAGTGTTTCTCTCAACTACTCCTGGTGGTCGTGTGTTTCACACCTTTATTGTTCTCTGTGAAATGAAATGCTCCACCAGTATCTGGGACTATCCAGGATCAGGAATCCCATCGCAGCGATTCGTCCCCGAGGAGACCAGACCAGTCCAGACCTGAACTCCAACCCTGTGGCTTCCTGCCCTGGGGAAGGCCCAGCCCGACCAGACCCAACTCACTTACCTGTTGGAGCAGCAGACTCCCGGGGCCGTTGAGATGCAGAAAACCTACAAGAAAATGGCCTAAGGTGAGTTTGAAACAATGCGGTTTCAAGACCCCATCTCCAGCATACTCCCAGCAAATATCCAACGTATTGAAAACAAAATTGATGAACTTAGATTTAGACTTGCCTATCAGAGAGGACTGAGAGACTGTTGTGTGTTCTGCTTCATGGAGACTTGGCTCACCCCTGCCATTCCCAACTGTGCCCTACAACCTGATGGGTTCTCCATACACTGCATGTGCTGCAAGGCGTCCTCAGGTAAGGTTAAGGGCAGTGGGGTACACTTCCTGAACAATACCACCCGGTGCTCAGACATAGTGACCCCAAAAGGCCCCAGACCTAGAATATCTTAGAGTAAAATGCTGTCCCTACTACCTACCATGAGAGTTCACCCTTGCCATCCTGACAGTGGTCTACATACCACCCCATGAGGATGTAAAGAATGCCCTTGATGAGATATACAATGCCACCAACACTCAAGACAAAATTCCCCAAGGCCCCATTCGTTGTTGCCGGTGACTTCAATCAAGTCAACCTCAAGCAAGCGATGCCAAAGTACAACCAACATATCTCCTGCCTCACCAGGGGACCAAACATTTTGGACCACTGCTACACAACTATCAAAGCCGCCTACCACTACATCCCCCCCGCCCACACTTCAGAAAATAAGATCACTGTGCTGTGTTTGTCCTCCCAGCTTATTAGCAGAAATGGGAGAATCCTTCATGAAAAGAAGTACAATGCTGGTCCGAGGCAGTGGAAGACTGTCTCTGGGACTACTTGCACTCAGTGGACTGGACTGTATTCAAGTGGTCAGCGAAAAACCTGGACTAGTATGCTGCCACCGTAACCGACTTCATTAGCAAATGTTTGGATGACCACATACCAAAGAAGTCAGTCTGAGTGTTCCACAACCATAAGCCTTGGATGAAAGAGGAGGTCCACTCCCTACTGAAGACCAGACGTGCAACATGCAAGTCGAGTGACCAGGACCAATACAGGAAATCCAGATATGCCCTCTGCAAAGCCATCCAGGGGCCCAAGAGGCAGTACCGGACCAGGTTAGAAGCCCAAACCTACCAAACAGACTCCCGCTGCCTATGGTAAGGCCTAAACAACATTACGGGATACAAAATGAAGCAGTGGAAGACAGCGGACAAAGACCCATCTCTCCCTGACACGCTCAGTGCTTTCTATGCTCAGTTTGAGCAGAATGCCTGTGGCGCAGTCACGCCTGCCCCAAAATCCCTGGACACATATGTTTCCTCCGCCAGCGCTTCAGACATCAGATCAGTCTTCCTGGGAGTCCATTCAAAGAAAGTGACAGGCCCGGATGGTGTCCCTAACCAAGCACTCCTGTCCTGTGCGGTCCAACTGACAGAGGCATTCACTGACGTCTTCAACTTCTCCCTCTTACAAGCCAAAGTCCCCAGCTGCTTCAAGAAGACAACTGTCATTCCTACCTAAGAAAGCACATACAATGTGCTTTAATGACTACCTCCCAGTGGCTCTGACTTCTATAATCATGAAGTGCTTCAAGAGGCTGGTCATGGCCCACATTGACTCAGGTCCCCTAGAATTTGCCTACTGAAGTTGCTACCGAAGTCCACAGGGGATGCCATATGCCTGGCCCTGCACTCATCCCTGGAACAGCTGGACAACAAAGACACCCTATGTAAGACTCCTGCTCGGAGACTGCAGCTCTGCCTTCAACATCATTATCCCCTCCAGACTGATCACAAAACTGCATGACCTCGGTCTTGGCGCTGCCCTCTGAAACTGTATCCTCTGCTTTCTGACCCACAGGCAGCAATCAGTGAAGATTGGTAACTGTACATCCTCCACAATAACACTTAACACCGAGGGCCCCAAAGGATGTGTCCTTAGCACCCTACTGTACTCCCTTTTACACCCATGGCTGTGATGCCAAATTCTGAACGAACACCATCTACAAGTTCATTGATGACACCGCTGAAGTGGAAGAGTTATCTAACAATAATGAGTCAAACTACAGAAGAGAGATAGAGGGCCTGATGACGCGGTGCAATGTAAACAATCTGTCTCTCAATGTTGACAAAACTAAATAACTGATCACAGACTTCAGAGGGAAAGGAAGAGAACATGCCTGCATCTATATCAAAAGAACTGAGGTTGAGAGGGTAAAGTGCATCAAGTTCCTTGGATTGACGATAACCGACCATCTATCCTGGACTTCCCACGTAGATGTGGCCATCAAAAAGGCAGAACAGTGCCTCCTCTTCATTTGGCAGCTCAGGAAATTTTAGTATGTCCATAACATCACTCACCAACTTCTACAGATGCACAATTTAAAGCTTACTGTCCAGGTGCATAATGGCCTGGTATGGCAACTGCTCTGCCCAGGACCATAAGAAACTACAGAAGGTGGTGTGCATAGTCGAGACCATCACAGAAGCCAACCTTCTATCCACGGACAGCTTGCTGCTGCAGAAAGGCTACCAACATCATCAAAGACCCATCGCACCCTGGAATGATCTCCTACAATCTCTTCAAGAAGATACAGATGCCTGAACAAACGCAATAAAAAGGTTCAAGAACAGCTTCTTCCCAGCCATTACCAAACTGATGAATGGACTTTCTAGCCTCAAATATTGCTGATCTTGCTAACGCTGATCTTGCCTGGTACATGCCCTCTGCAATGTAATCTTTATGCCTCTGTCTAAGTCTTTTTGATCTGTACATCCTTTGCTTACTATGATCTGCCTATACTACTAATAAACAAAGCTTTTCACTGTATTTTGATACAAATGACAATAAATCAATCAATCAATCAATCAATCAAAATGCCTCAATTCCTTACTGGATATATTAGTAACTATCTTCTATTTTATACATTGGTGATCCTTTGTTAGAATCCCTTAACAAACCTTATCAAACCCTAATTCTGAAGATCTCTTTCAGGTTACAATTTAGCCTTAACCACTACAAGTTTTCGTGATTTAAATCTTAAAAATTGTAGCATTACATACAATCAGGTGAGCAGAATGTCTGAACGGCTTTCCTCTTTTTGCTATCCTCGTTTGACGGCAGCTGGAATTTATTTTGTTAATCTTGTCAATTCTGTGAGAGTTTAACTGCTTATGTGCAGTGATGCAGTCCAACAGATTTACTTGAGTTTTAACAAAGAACATAGAATCTGTCTTTTGTACTTAACTATTCTAAGTAAAATAATAAGATACAGTCCAAAAATTTGTACACACAGATTACAGAGTTGGAAAGAATAGGTTATGTAAGTTAGAGTCTGTAAAATTGAAGAGGTGTACAGTATGGGAAGTTACAGTCTGATTGGATTCAGTATGAATCTAGCAGTCATGCTGTTTTATTTCAGTTGTCCTAGCTCTTCCTCCATCTGTGCAATTTGAAGATGCAGGCAAATCACTTATCTGTTTTCTTGAGACAACAGTGTCGGGTTGAGATTATTTTCAAAAAGATCTCTCTGTGGTGTCTGGAGTAGCCACAATCAACAAAAAGAATTCAAAAGCAATCAAGCTGGTGACAGGGAGAGGGGAAAGAACATACATATCGTCTTGTTCAACTGCAAACTCTTCAGAGAAAACAGGTGCTTAAAATACACAAAAAAGTTGGCTTCTCTTTCACATGACCTTATCTCTCTACGGATCCAAATTAAGTCATGGCCAATGTGTTGCAATTGCAATCCTGTCTGGGAATGCCTGTAACAGCTAGGGCACCATTTTCCAAATGATTATATCTAATGCTTTGTCTCCACTCAGATAAGCACTTGGGTGGTGAGTGTTTGGATGCTGTACTAATGGAATAGAGGATATTGATCATCCATATTCTACTAAATTATTTATTTTCAGTGGAATTTGCAGGCAGGTAAACCCCAGGTCAATGACATTAGAATGCAGGAGCAAGGGTATTGCAAATCATGTAGCTATATTTAGCTGTGAGATCAAGTCAATGAAACATACTTTTCAAAAAAAAAAGCTAAAAATATGACTAACTGTGGGTTTCAAACTGATAAATTCAAAAGTATCAATTAATATAAAACTAGTTTTTTTTTTGGGAAATTAGTTATGTGGAGGTGATGACCACTAACCAGGGATTCATTTGAGCCTCCTCTACTTGGCACTTCCTGCTAAAGGTGAATGCAAATGCTTCAGTCTTGCTTTTTGCACCGATATTCTGGATTGCCTATTACTGAGGATAGGGACATCTGTCAGAGATTAATTGGATATTAATTGTGTGAAGTAATGGGCACTAAATGTGGATTTATTTTTGTGTCTGTAAATATGAAAAAGGGATCTTGTGGTGAAATGGCACTGTCTGTACACCTGGGCTAGAAAATCTGGTTAAAAATCTCACCTCGTGCTGAGAGAGTTCAGAACAGGTCCAACAGATTGAAAATAAATAGACAAAGACTGAAATGTTAGAATCGAAGGTGCATGCTTGTGATGTGTAACTCGGTGAACAAATACTTCTCACAATGCCTAAACATTGGATCCTGTTCTATCCTTCAGCAAATGGCTTTCTGGATTATAAAGACAAATAACCTCTAGTTGTGATTTCATCTTCATAAATCTTTATTTTCACCTTCCCATGTAGCTCTATATCCTTTTTAAAATATCACACTAATATGTGTGGTATAACCAAACTGCTACATATGTCTGACATAACTCTATTGTTTTTCAATTTTAAGCTTTCATAAACAAATCTTATTTCCATTTATGAATGAGATGGATTCTATTGTCTACCTGAGCATTGGAACCTTTTACCTCTCACTGTCTGCCCCTAAACTCACTGGGTCCTGTAAAATATCAAGTTGTGAACATCACAATCTATATTGTAAACCCTGAATGAGATTACTAAGAGTGATTTTGAAACTGTTTTCTCTTTTCACTTTAGCTGTTGGTTATATAAACCATTGGCACTCTGCACTTGTAGATAATGACACCATGTAAGTCCATCAGTGAAATTACTGCCTTGCAATCCTACCAAACTATCCATTATTTTAGTCAGATTCCACTTTGTAGCACTAATTAATTAATGCCAGATCAAATAAATGAATTGAGGGCCATAAAGTCGTTTGTTTGCGATATTCTCAAATAACACTTGGTGAAATCACACAAGGGCACTTCATTAAATATTATTGCAGTTTATGCTGATGTTGACTCATTTCCTCACTGGCTACAGCTGCAGCCACATGACATTCAACCCCAAAGTAAGGTAACAGCCAGCTGTCAGTCTTAGTCAATATTCTGCACACAGAGAATCCTTCGTGGTCCGTCTGACCTCAGAGAAATGACTGACCTGCATACCTATGACAACATTTACAATGATAGAGGGTGCCTCAGAGTCACTTATAGACTCTCACATCAGCATCACCAGGGAAGACTGCATTGTGACCAAAGGCTTTCATAGAGGAGATGGAAGAATGATTTCTGTTTGCAGCGGGGTCAGAAACCAGATGCCATAGCTTTAAGACTACCGATAAAAATAAATGCCAGCTCCTTTACACTTAGTGATCTGGAGTGCACAGCCTGGAAAAATGAAAGGCACAGATGTGAAAATAATTTCCAGAGGGCAATTGAGCCACACTAAAGAAGGAGGAATTAGCTTGGCAACAAGGAAGAAGGAAAAGCCTGAAAGACGTGATGGGCTGATTGGCCCTTCTCTGTGCTGTACGATTCTAGTCAGGCTTATGTGAATATTATTCATTATGAAATGGATCCAAACACATTTCAGTGGATGCTATTCTTGTGTATGTTTTTACAGCACCTTTATTATGTTGTCAAAATATCACAGCAAATTACTCTGACTGTTAGCAGCACCATCCCACAAGCAGCAACGTGATGACTAATCAGCTAGTGTGTATTATTTTGGAGGTGTTAGTCACAGCAAGGGATGCTGATTTTGAAGCCCTGAGAGCCCTCTGCCAATTGTCAAATTAGAGGATGGAATCTACATTTCAACGGGACAAAACTTCATTTCAGTGCCTCATCTCAGGAGTGGGAAAGCTCTTAGACACTCAACAACATTGCACTCCTTTGTAATGACTTCTGTTGTCAGTTTAAGTGACTGTCATTGAATTATAGAAGGATCATATTTTTTTCAGTCCTCCATATCTTTGTAAGAGCTTCCTGTACTACCCCCATGCCTCCACAAATATTACTTCTTGAAGTGTTTATCTAATTTCCTTTTGAAAGTTATGAGGCTGTTCCACTGACCTTTCAGGAAATACACAGACTATATATAAAAAAAAGTTTAATCTCTGGTCGTTTAGCCAAGTACCTTATATTTGTTTCCCTGGTTTGTTGCATTTATATGACTAAAGCACCTCATAATTTTGCATTCATTTTGAAGTTAAATGATATCAACTCCCTTCATGGCAACAGGCCTGCAAAATTCAGTCCCTCAACTGCAATTTTTTTTATTATTTATCCATTGGATATGGGCTTCACTGTCTGGACCAGCATTTATTGCCAGTGCCTAGTTGCTTTGAAAAGGTGCTGGTGAGCTGCCTTCTTGAACTTCTGCAGTCTATGTGCTGTAGGTACACCCACAATGCTATTAGGGATGGAGTCCACTGACTTTGACTTAGTGACACTGAAGGAATGGCAATATATTTCCAGTCAGGATAGCGAGTTTCTTGAAGGGTGATGCCCTTGTCCTTCTAAATGGTAGTGGTCATAAGTTTGAAAGAAGCTGTCTAAGGAGCCTTGGAGAATTTTGGTAGAATATCTTGTGACTGGTACACACTGCTGCTACGGAGTGTCAGTGGTGTAGGCACTGAACATTTCTGAATTTGGTGACAATTAAACAGGACGTTTAATCATGGATGATAGCAACTGTCTTGTGTTGTTGAGCTGCACCCATCCAGGCAAGTGTGGAGTATTTCTTCACACTGTTAATTTGTGCCTTGTGAATAATAGACCAGCTTCGATTAGTCGGAAGGTGAATTACTCGCTTCAGGATTCCAAGCCTCTGACCTGCTCTTATTGCCTCAGCATCAAGTTTTTAGTCAAGGGTGACACCCAGGATGCTAATAATGGGGAATTCAATGAAGGTAATGTTGTTAAGTGTCATTGGCCAATGGTTAGATTCTCTCACGTTGGAGATTCTCATTGCATGGCACTGTGTTGCATAAATATTATTTGCCAATTGCCAGCCCAACCTGGGTATTGTTCAGGTCTTGTTGCATTTAGACACGGCTTGTTTCAGTAAGTGAGAAGTTGTGAATAGTGTTGAACATTGTGCAATCATCAGTGAACGTTCCCACTTCTGACCTTATAATGGAGGGAAGGTATTTGATGAAGCAGCTCAAGATGTTTGGGTCTCAGACACTATACTGAGGAACTCCTGCAGAGATACCTGGAATTAACAAGATTGACCTCCAACATACACAACCATCCTCCCACATGCTAGGTAAGACTCCAGCCTAAAATCCCTATTAATTCTAGTTTTGTCAAAGCTCCTTGATGCCACACTTGATCAACTGCAGCCTTGATTTCAAGGCCAGTCACTTTCACCTAACCTCTGGAGTAGGCCTCTTCTGCCCAAGTTTGGGCTAAGGTCATAATAAGGTCAGGAGCTGAGTGGCCCTGACAAGAACCAAATTGGGCATCACTGAGCAGGATCTTGTTAAGTAGATGCTGCTTGATAGCACTGTTGATGACATTTTTCATTACTTTACTGATGATTGCAAGTAGACTGATAAGACGGTAATTGAGGCCAGATTGGATTTGTTCTGCTTTTTGTGTATAGGATGTACCTGGGCAATACCAGGTAAATATCAATGTTGTGACTATTGTGGAATAGCTTAGCTAGGGCAAGGGCAAATTCTGGAGCACAATTCTTCATAATTTTTTTACCAGAATGTTATTAAGGCCCAAAGCCTTTCTGATATCAAGTACATCCAGCAATTTTTTGATATCACATGGACAGAATTGACTTGGCTGAAGACTGGCATCTGTGATTTTGAGGACCACTGGAGGAGGCCAAGATAGATCGTCCTCTTTGCACTTTTGGCTGAATTTTTTTGCAAATCCTCAGTCTTAATGTTTATATTATCCTGGAGAGGTCATACATACATACAATCCTGATTAAGGGTCCAGACTCAAAACGCCAACTTTCTTGCTCATAAATGCTATCTAACCTGCTGTGCTGCTCCAGCACCAAATTTTATCAACTCTGACTTACCGCATCTGCAGTCCTTTATATCTCCAAGGTCATACTTACCCATTGACTCATGGGAAGATCCTGGCTTGTGACTGAGCAAAATGGTGTTTTGTCATTAGAAAAGACACTGAGCACATCAGTGTGGTGGGAAGCTGGAATGCACTGTCTGAGAGGACAATTGAAGCAGGAAACTTCACAACCTTTAAAAAACGTTTGAATGAGCACTTAAAGTTTACAGCTCTCAGCCTAATATGGGAAAATCGGCCTAGTAATAAATTTTTGGTGTCATAGACTTAATGTATAATTCTATCCTTGTATGATTCACATTGCAAGTCTTCATTGGAATGTGAAGAAGTGAAATCAACAAATTGGAAATTGTAACAAATCTCTAATTCATCGTAAAGCACTTCAAGCAACACCTGCCTTGCATGTGTCAGAATGTGCACATTTATGCACTAGACTAAACTGCCACTCCAGTCCCATAAAAGTGGAGTGGAAGCAATTCATTCTCGATCCCAAAGGACTGCCTCTGAAGGAGAAGAAGTAGTAGAATGCATCTCTGTTCTTTGGTCAGGGGATGGTGAATCTATGGAGCGCATTACCACGGAGAACTTTGGAGGCCAAGTCATTGGATGTATTTAAGACAGAAATAAATAGGTTCAAGATTAGTAAAGGGATTAAGGGTTAAAAGGAGAAGGCAGGAGAATTGTGTTGAGAAACATATCAGACTGGATTGAACTGTGAAGGAGGCTTGATGGGCCAAATAGCCTAATTCTGCTCCTGTATCTTATGGCCTATGATCTATATTAACTCTATCTGTTACCCTTGGTTCTGTAGGGGTGCCAGCCCCACTATCTCATAACTCAAACACACTTAAAGTTCAAAATATTTGTCATAAAAATCATGAGTTTGTATTTCTTTCACACATGAACAAATATTGACAAAATAGATTGTTCAAGACAGAAACAGGATGAGTGAGGAAAGAGGAGTTATTCAGAGTGGCCAGAATGTGAGAAGTGGTATCCCACAAGGAGCAGTGCTGGCAGGGAACTGGTCTTCACACTTGACAATGGGACTTTGGTCCAATTGGATTTGATTTGGACATTGGAATAAAAAATACAATTTCTAAATTTTGAAGCTGACACTAAATGACAGGAACTCAGTACTGAGAATGACAATAACAAGTTGCAGGAGGACATTAGTAAATCTGTAGAGCTGGCAAATGGAGTTTGACACAGAAAAAATGTGAAGGAGTATTTTGGTGGGAAGAATAATGAAGTCACTCATTCGTTGCATGATACAAGTCTAGATGAAGTAGAGGCTCAAATGGCTCATTAAATAGAGAAGGGTCTATCAGATGAAGGGTCTAGGCCCGAAACGTCAAGTTTTCCTGCTCCTATGATGCTGCTTGGCCTGCTGTGTTCATCCAGCTCCACACTTTGTTATCTTGGATTCTCCAGCATCTGCAGTACCTATTATCTCTTCACCCAGGGTGTGGTGGGAATGTGGAATTCACTACCATGGGAAGTGGTTGAATAGTACATTGAAAATACATTTAAGAAGAAGCTGTACAAGCAGATGATGAAGGCAATAAAGGGTGATGATGCTTTATTTAGATGAGAAAGATGGAACTGGGAGTCTTGAGAGGAGCATGAAAATGAGATGGACTGGTTGGGCCAAATAGCCCATTCCTGTGTTGTATCTAATTCAGCTTGAAACTGTAGTAGTGACTTATTAAATAATTATGTCTTTTCTTAAAATCAGTTTTCCTGCAACTGAAGAGGATTTACAAAAGTCAGAATTCTGTTGATAGGCCTGATCAGAGCCCTTACGAGAGAGAGATGATTCAATCTCACCTCCTTTTCTCAAATTCTAAAGAAGCTGTAGCAAAAGACATTGGATGCAGAAATCAGGCTCCACAACTGCTGGTTCTCTCATAAGTGGGGAAAGTGAAGGTTCAGCATTATTCGGGTACTTTTAACAGGAAAATACAGGGTAGGTGAAGGTGAATTATTTCCACTGACTGGGGACTATAGAACAAGGGGACATAGCCTGAGAATTAGGACCAGACCATTCAGGAGAATTCTTGGGAAGTACTTTCAGACACAAAGAGTAATAGATGTTTGGAACTCCCTTCCACAAATGGCAGTGAATGCTAGATCAGTTGTTAATTTTAAATTTGAGACAGATTTTTTTTTTGGCTCAACAAAAATATTAAGGGATATGGGCCAAAGGCAGGTATATGAAGTTCAGCCACAGATCAGCCATGACTTCATTGAGTGGTGGAACAGGCTTGAGGGGCTGAGTGGCCTACTCCTGTTCCTATGGCAATGTTGTTCCTTCTCTACTGCCTCCATGAGAAAAACTAAAGGCGTACACCCTTGATCTGACTGCATCAGCTACAGACACAGTTATACAGGTTCTCGCTCTCGCTCTCTCGCTCACACACACACACACACACACACACACACACACACACACACACAAACTCAGATGTGTAATCACATTCACCTACGCACACCTGTCTCCTCATCCTTCACAGATCAGACAATGAAGCCACCAGCTTAGTGTCTATGCCGATTAGTATTCTCTTGTGTGCTTCACGCCTTCATTAAAATCATTCATGAATGTGAATATCCCTGATGAGACCAACATTTATTGTCCAAACTTAATTACTCTCAACAAGGTAATGGTGATCCACCTTTCTGAACCACTGCAGTTGGCAGTGCTGTTAGGAAGGGAGTTTCAATAAATTGACCCAATGCCAGTGAATGAATAGAACATAATTCCAGGTCAGAATGATGTACAGGTTGGATGGGAACTTGCAAATGGTGTTGTTTCCATGCATCTGCTCCCTTTATCTATTTAGATGCTAGAGCTGTGGGTTGTGAAGGCGCTGTCTAAGGAGCCGTGGTGAGTTGCTGCAGTGCATTTTGTAGATGATGCACACTGCTGTTACTGTGCATCAGTGGTGAAATGAGTGATTGTTGAAGGTGTGGGATGCCTTGTCCTGAATAGTGTCAAGTTTCTTGAGTTTAGTTGGACCTGCACCTAACTAAACAAGTGCAGAGTTCCATTAGACCCTAATCTGTGTTTTGTAGATAGTGAGCAGTCACTGAAAGACAGGTGAGTTGTATGCTGAGGAATGCCCGTACTCTGAAGTGCTCTTGTACTATAGTGTTTATATAGCAAGTCAGATCAATTTCTGGTCAATAGTAATCACCAGGTTCTTGATATTGAGAGATTCAGCAATGGTAATGCAATTGAATGTCAACCTTCATCACTAAAGACTCCCACACTATATCCATCAGTCCAGATTCCTCTTTCCACCTTACTATTCAGTTTGCCAGAATTTCCATTGAACGAATTATTGCTTGCAGCTCCCCTTGAAGAAGTGTCTTGATCTTAAGAATGAGTGGTGCTACTGGCTGCATTAACTTGAGTGCACAGTGATTGCAGATGATGCTGAACCAGTTGTCATGCTCTGTAAGAGATGAACATTTTGTCATACTGCCCTCTGTATTGGGGGGAGCAAATTCAACCTTCAATGTGATTTCTTGCTCTGAATTCAGACAATAAGTTTCTTTTTCTCAGTGCTGTATATGATATAAAAATGATGGTGAGATTGGGTTGGAACTCTTTTTTTTTTCTTTTTACATTTCATTGAGAAATTAAAGACTAAAACAAAGTGATTCAATTTTTGCAACTTCTAAGCTTGATTCTGAGGAAACTTTAGTGGTTCAAAGAATAGATCCAAATCATGTTCCTGAACAAAACAATGCATCAGTGTGGCCCGTAATTGAGGGATTAAATAACACCAATGGGATATTATAGGACAGTGGGGATTTCAACCTTAACAAAAGTGGCTGGTATAAGCATGAAAAAAGGTTTCACATTGGCTGAAAGGAGACAAAAATGACAATGAAAGCTTTCCTCACCGTGGTGGGGCAGGATACTTTTGACACCGGGTGTAGCCAGTGTTTCATATGAGACCCTAATACCATAGAGAATGCTGACATTAAATCATAGAATCATAGAATCCCTACAGCGTGGAAACAGGCCATTCAGCCCAACAAGTCCACACCACCCCTCTGAGGAGAATCCCACCCAGAGCTTCTGAGTTCCTACTGCATCACAACTCTGTTAAAGGAGACAGTTGTCAAGTGAGACTGTTGCAGTTACATTGTTGAGTTAAAAAAACACTCTCTCCCCTATGTGGGCATAGCACAAACTTCAAAATAAGCCTTAGTGACACATTCTTGAGAGGCCTAAAGAACAATAAAACCCAGGCTAATATTTTAAGCAGAGGCTGCTGTTGTGGAAAGAAACTGTAATATCGACTCAGCTGCGGAAATTATGAAAATATGTCGTTACAAACTGCATAGGAAGTTAATTTCTCCAGCATTTGTTATTTTTGCCTTCGGGAGCCACCGAACATTTCTGTGTAACCTTTCTCGTCAAAATGCTCTGCCCATGGTCAAGTCAGTCACATTCTCATAAAATACAGGAGTAGAAGAAACTGATGCTCCAGATCATAGTAAAGTTCCAGGTAACAAACAAAATTCAAGGTCATGGTCATACTGGATCCAAAACTAGTTCAGGAAGCTGGAAATCTTTGACTGCACACATGATAGGAACGGAAACAGAATTTGACGTTATCAAGCAGGAAGGACAAGAGTGGCATTCAGTCAGAGGGCACAGGAATCATCACATAGAGGACAGGAGTAATAGAACTGAAAATATAATTCCAGTACCATCAGTCAAAATTAAACTTGGAAATTCACAACATATTTTCATCATTAATATACCTGCTGTAGTGTCTGTTATCTCAGGAAGGGAATACGAGAGGTCCCTAATTCACATTGCCTTACCCCAATCTAGTGTTCTGTGCTTACTGACGTAATTATACATTGCAGTTGACTGAAGAAACACACACTGATTCCATTCCACTGACAGAGTGACTGAAGGCATGGGTGGATACATTTATCAAGGAATATCACATTGCAATGTCACATAATTGTCTGCCTGGTGTGGAAACTATACAATAATACAACAATGTTGAGGAGAATAATTCTTATCCTGGTCTCATTAAATGTTTCCCAGGCATGCTTCCCTCCCAGTAAAAATAAGTCAATGATGATGAAATACCATGAACATTCTGGCCAATTCTAGCATCCATCTGAATGTCTCAGCTGAGACCAACTTCTACTGCACAGATCAGGCATCAAAGGTGTTCACCTCCATGCTCATGATGGCTCAGTGCTTGCTGGACAAAACACCTATGGAGCAATTAGAGTCATTAGTCTTCAGGGCTCATTGTCATGTTCTCATTGGATTCTTTATTCTCTTGTCACAACAAATTAGTAGAAAGTCATTGGTGGTGATTAGTTTATGTAGGATGTATGGCCCAGTTTATTACCAAGGCCTGTTTTGAACTGATGTACGTTAATACAAATTCAAATTGCTTTAAAGGACATGCCAGATTTTTTTTTTTGATAAATATTTAAACAGCACACACCTCTAATTACGTCAAATTTCGAACCAGCTCTCTGAGATTGTTAACACAAAGAGAGCACAGACCAGGTCATTACATCTTCCTAGCCTCTGACCTGCTCTTATTGCCTCAGTATCAAGTTTTGAGTCAAGGGTGACACCCAGGATGTTGATAATGGGGAATTCAATGATGGTAATGTTATTGAGTGTCATTGGCCAAAGGTTAGATTCTCTCATGTTGGAGATTCTCATTGCATGGCACTGTGTCGCATAAAAATTATTTGCCACTTGCCAGCCCAAACCTGGGTATTGTTCAGGTCTTGAACAATTTTTTTTTCATACCTTTCATACTTTCAAGAAATACCATAGAGGACTCACAGCCAAGAACGCACATGTTGGACTGAGAGATCTATTTTCGTGCTGTATGACTCTTTGACTCTACAAATGACTTTTGAAGTGTAGTTACTATTATTTTATGGATAAACAGAGGACTTAAATTACACAGAATAGGCACACCAAATGTACTGGGATTGATAACCAATTAATCATTTCTGGAGGTATCAATAGAAAAATCAATGGCGGTCAGGGCACAGGAGAGCTTTTTCCTGCTCGTCATTGTGTCGTGCCTCTGTGACTTTACATCTATCAACACAGGCCACAATTAACATATGAGCCAAGAAATATTTCCTCGGTTATGCTAGTTTGTAAAATATCGCACTGAAAGCAGACTGATTTCCGACTAAAAAAAAACTGATTCACCTGTGGTATAGGATCAATCTCTTTGGTGAGTCTCAACTAATTGTTCTTTTTTGCAGGATTTTCGAGAAGTTCCAGAAACCAAACTGACCATTTGGATACTTTCACAAGTTAAGACAACACTCAGCAAATTGAACACTTGCAGGCTTTATTTAACATAAAATTATATACAGTGGAGAGGGACAATGAGCACAATGAAACCTTACAGACTCAGGCTCCAGTTCCATTTGTTCTGACATCCCTGTGACACAATTCCTTACATGCATGCTCCTAAGTAAAAACATACTTAACTCTTTTTCTCCACAGGCACAAGAATACTAACAGATGCATGTTGAAACCTTCTGGACAGCTTTTCTTTTACCTTTGCACAAACTCAGCTATTGTGCCACAATCTGACCAGTTTTGTGGTGTTCTTGAATGTCATTTTCAGTTTTAAATTTGAGTTGCCTGGTAGCATTTGAAGTGATATTGATTTCAAATGTGTATTTTTTTTTATGATAAACACATTTTCAACTGCAATCAACAAACTCCATCAAGTTTTTAGCCCTGAAATACATCAATGAATATTTTATAATTAAAACTTGACAAATACAAATGCAGTCCAATTGCTCTGGCCCATGACATTCACCAATATGCAACTTATGAGGAAGCCACAAAGGAAAAGTACCTGTCTGAACTCGATCTTTTGGGTGCAGTTAACAGGAGAGTCTTCAATTACACCAGTGACCAGCTGTCAGAGTATAAAGTAAGGGGTGCTTTGACATGGCAAACCTAATCAATCAGGGTAAGGGGGCAAAGAGCTAGTGTTGGAGGATGCTGCCAATGGACTTAAGTAATAGACAGAGGAAAGGGATCCTGATAAACTTTAAATGCAAGACTTAAAGGGTTCAAATGTAGGACAAACTGCATCCTGATTGGAAGTTACCCAGGATTTGACACAACTGCCTCAAACAGTTAAAGGTCCCATAAAGAACAGAATAGTTGGACATGCAGATTGTACCTAAACAGGAGCTTTTATCACCATTTCTGAAGGAGTCAAGGACCAGAGGGCATAATCTCAGAATAAGTGATCATACATTTAAGACAGAGTTGAGGAGGACTTTCTTCTTTCAGAGTGTAGTGAATCTACAGAATTTGTTTTAGTGCAGAGGGCTGTGAAGGCTGTTTTATCAAGTATATTCAAGGATAAGAAAGACATTTTTAGTCAATAAGGGAGTCAGGGATTATGGGGAAAAGGTAGGAAAGTGGAGTTGAGGATTATCACATCAACCATGATTTCATTGAATGGGGGTTTGATTCGATGAGCGGAATGGCCTACTTTCGTTCCTATGTCTTATGCTCTTATGGTCTACCTCCAACAATACAGAGCTCTCTCAGTCCCATAGTAAATCTCAAATGGGATTTCTTTTTCACAGCAGCAGGGCCTAAACTCTTGGCTTGCTAACTTGGAGATATAATTACTATGATTGTTTCAACTTTTACTAAATTAACAATTGCCACACATGCAGCAAGATAGGTCACATAGACCTGGCATATCAGTAAATCATTTTAGTCAATGAAACTGTGCAAGCTATTGTAATCTTCCAACCACGGCACAATCCTTGAATGGGATCTCATCACAGGTGAGGACCAGGAACAGCCTTGTGTAGTAGGCCATAACAATTCTCTGAATGCTAATGATACATATCTCTTCTCAAGAGGAGGGGGAGTTGTGAAATCTTTGTGGTTGTAGTTTTATTTTTGAGAAAGAACTACATTTTTCCAGCACCTAATGACCATAGGATGTCCCAAAGCACTTTGCAGTTCATAAAGTAGTTTAAGGTAGTCAGAGTCGTGACATAGGGTACAGAGCAGCCAATACGTATACAGCAATGTACCACAAATAGCAGAGAGACTGCTGTGGCCTGCTGTGTTCATCCAGTTCCACACCTTGTTATCTCGGATTCTCCAGCATCTGCAGTTCCTATTATCTCTACCACAAATAGCAATGTGTTTGTGACAAAGTCAATTTTTTTTTCATTTGAACGTGAGATATGGACAAACTTGTAAGCTATGATGTTGTTTGAAGGATAAATGTTTTTCTTTTACCATACAAAATACTACAAAATAAAGATCTTGATTGTTCCATCAGATAGAAATTTCAGGCACAATGAGAAAATTGGACCATTCAAGTGAAAGATAGTCTTTTCAGTGCCAACAACAGGCTTCAAAAGAAAGATATTCTCCAAAGGCTTCAGAGAGCAGATATTTAAGCTTCCTTCTGAATTAAACTCCAGGTCTTAATTGATAACTAATCCCAAGTGATACCCAAGTCGTATTGTCCAGCAATTCCACTTCCTCAGACCGAACATTGCACTTCTAACTATCATCAATCACATGACTGGTGGGAGCACTGTTGAATTGTTTTGATTATTGCTCATAAACTAGTAGAGCCCAAAAGTGAATTGTTCATAGGTTTGGTCATGAGTTATCTTTAATTCCAGGATTGTTTGGAAAATCAGAATCTATACACCTACTTTCTTTTAAGACCCTAGGTTGAAATACATCAGGATTATGGTTCCGGTCAGGCACCTTTTCCAACAATTTATCAGTAATATGTTCCATGTAATTGTAATTTTCCTGAGTTCCTTTCTCCCTTTTACTGAAAGATAGAGGCAGAGGTTGTGATCTAAAGTTGTACTCAATGTTGTGACAAGAAGCTTTTAGAACATCAAGCCGAAAGATAGAATGTTATTCCATGAGTTTGTGATAAGTTTCTCTATAACGTTGTAGCAGGCCATGGGCAGAATAATAAACATCAGAGCAAGGGGACGAATAAACATATCAATCCACTAGAAGCTCAGGATCATACTCTTGCACTGAACTGAAATGAATTGCAAAGCAATTAATCAGTTTTTTTTGGTCTTCACACTGTAGAGGAGATCACATTCTGAGGAGCAGTACAATAGATTGAAATGAAAGGAAAACATATTTCACCTGAGAAGCACTGGTAAGGTCGTCATGTGATTCATGGGGTTTGCAGTGAACACTAATAAATAGCTGAGATCCATAAATGGAAGCAGAGAACATTTAGAAGATGGATAGGAGAAGTTGAGGGAAGCTGGAGCTTGGAAACATGGTCAAGGAAACCTCCTAGATCATGGAGAGAACAGAAGGTAGCATCAATGTACAGGAGAAAGGAAAAATGTTTGGAAAAAGAACAGTTTGACAGAATGTACTCATCAGGCTGAAAACGAAGAGGGACCAGCTGAATGTGAAGCCTAAAGTGGAAATGACACCCTCCAGCTTAGACGCAGGCAGTAGCTCATTGGTGTTTCATTGCAAGAGGTGCAATTCTTGCTTTTGAATGGATGAGTTTTGTTCTTAGCCACGGCAGAAGCAAAACTACTGAGTGGTTTGTGGATGAACATTTCGAAGCAGTTCTGAAGAAATGTTAACTGTTTCTTTCCATTGATGCTGACAGACCTGCTGAATTTCTCCTGTGTTCTCTGTAACTGTTTCAGATTTTCAGTATCTGCGGTATTTTGCCTTTATTGCATGCATGAAAATGTTTGGGAACCCTGGATTTAAGGAACGTTTCAAGAGCATAATGTAAGCGAGACCCTTTCACAATGTAATTGGTCAGTCATTGATTACAGGAATTGGGATGTCATGTTGTGGCTGTACAGGACATTGGTTGGATTACTTTTAGAATACTGCATTCAGTTCTGGTCTCCCTGCTATAGGAAACATGTTTTTAAACTTGAAATGGTGCAGAAAAGATTTACACAGATTTTGCCAGGGTTAGAGGGTCTGAGTTGTATGGAGAGGCTGAATAGGCTGGGGCTATTTTCCCTAAAATTTTGGAGATTGAGGGGTGACCTTATTGAGATTTATAAAATCATAAGGGGCATGGAAAAGATGAATAGCTAAGTCTTTTTCCCCGGGTAAGGAGTCCAAAACTAGAGATCATAGGTTTAAGGTGAGAGGGGATGCAAGGGGTGGTGCATGTATGCAATCAGCTGCCAGAGGAAGTCATAGAAGCTGGTACAATTACAACATTTAAAAGGCATCTGGATGGCAATATGAATAGGAAGGGCTTAGAGGGATATGGATCAAATGCTGGCAAATAGGACTAGATTAACTTAGCACATTTGTTCAGCTTGGAAAAACTGGACTGAAAGACCTGCTTGCGTCCTGTACAACTCTATGACTTTCATAACCCAAGGTGTTTCTCACTTAACGAACAACCTGGAGAAGTGCTCCTATGATGCTGCTTGACCTGCTGTGTTCATCCAGCCCCATGCTTGTTATCTCGGATTCTCCAGCATCTGCAGTACCTTTTATCTCTAGAGAAGTGTACTTAGCTCAAGGAAGGTCTGTGTTCCTGATACATTAATGATCTATTGACAAAATCTATTTTATATGTGCAGCTTTAAGGACACATTGATGAAAGAATTAGTGAGGTTTTGAGAGGCTGCCTGCAAAACACTTTTGGGTGTATAATTGCATCACAGAAATCACTTCAGTTCTGGTTGCAGAGATCTGTTGCACATCACCTTTAAGTTATCTGGCTCAGAATCTCTGTATCCCCCTGCGTATTGCAGAGCTACACTCTTTAATCACGTTATGAAAATCGGACATACATTATGGGTCACTTACAAAAGCAGCAAAGCTCCAGTGCACAAAGAGAATTGCAGTTCAGTTTTGATGTGCATTTTAACATAGGATAAACATCTCTCTGAAGTTTCAGCAGAAGTCTATTGATTTTAAAGCACACTGAGGTTATTAAAGCAGCATGCAAGTCAAGGACATTTAGTAGCATATCCCTTGAAATCGATAGCTAAATTGCTGCACATTGAAAGTGACTATTACTTCAATTTAAACTCTGTGCCTGGTAGACTGCACTGTCTTTTTGCATCTGGTCTCTTTCTGATACTTAAGAATTTCATTTTTGTGCATCAGTTAACAAAATTGTGTAAAGTTTAAAAAAAACCCACAATCGCATTCAATAGGTCATCATGAATTTATTAGGGGACTTGCCAACTATATGCTACCGTGGCACTTGAAGTTCCTCAAAGTTGAATGAGTGACTGGGGTCAATTTTAATGATCCAGCATTCTCCCTTCTGACTGAAATAGCTAGTCAGCAACTCCCCTCAACAGCAAGAACAGCAACCTATTTACACCTTGGAAATTTTTAAGTCTGTAAATTCACAGTGTTCTTGAAAACATTGATAGGGAGACCCAGTCCATTTTTTGGGGAAAAAAATAAGAGGCAATTAACACCGGGGCTCCAAGAAAAAGAGAGCCTGATAAGATAGCAAAAATCAGACTGAAGACAGGCCTTGAGGATGGGCAGATATTGGGGATGAAACAGAGGCCAACGTTTTTCTGGCAAAGTGAGTTTGATCATGTTACATGTTTAATGATAGAGTTTGAGAAACAAACAGGCTGGGAATCTTTACTCTAACAAGGAAGCATTGTGATTATATGATTTGATTATTTAAGGCTTTGAAAGGCTTTGACAAGGTAGGTATCGAGAAAATGCCTCCACTTGTGGAGAAGACCAAAATCAGGGGCCATTGAGATAAATTAAGACACTAATAAGTCTGAATCAGAGCTGCTCCTATGATGCTGCTTGACCTGCTGTGCTCATCCAGCCCCATGCTTGTTATCACTAATAAGTCTGAAGTCTTTTTAGACAGAGCTGTTTTGAGTCTAATGACTCTTCTTCAGAACTATAATGAGTTTGTGTCTAATTCTGGGCATTGCATTTTAGAAGGGATGTAAAGATCTTGGAAAGAGTGTGAAAGACACTTCCTAAAATGGATGAGGTATATCAGTTTTACAGAGAGGATTAAAAAAATTGGGTTCATTCTCCAACTTAAAGCAGTGAAGATTAAAGGGAGATGTATCAGAGGTGTGCAAAATTATGACTGAGTAGTTAACAAGGAACTATTCCCTCTAGTAAAGTCAGCAGATTTGCAATAATTAACAAGAGATATAGGAAAGATATATTCACTATGTTGGTGTGTAAAGGTAAAGTCACCGTAGTCTTAGCAGATGTTTGGGACAATAAAGAAATTACTGGTGATGTTTAACCTGAGGGTCACTATGCCTCAGGTCAGGAGAAAGGTTGGGAAAGACAGTCACTCATAGTAAACTCAGCCTGTGTGGAAATTAAACCCATGCTGATGGCATCACTCTGCATCACAATCAGCCTGCCTGATTGGTGCCACATCCATGAACTTTCACTCCCCTCACAACCAACACTCAATGGCAATAGCAACAATATATAGCATCTACTAGAAGCACTGCAGAATTCATCAAAGCTCCTTGAACAGCACCTTCCATGCCCATGAGCACTTCCATCTCAAAGGACAATAGTAGCAGATACATGGGAACACCAACACCTGCAAGCTCCCCTCCAAGTCACATACCATCCTGATTTGGAAATATATTGCCATTAACTCATTGGAGCTGGGTCAAAATCCTGGAACTCCCACCCTAAGGGCATTGTGAGTCTACATACAGCACATAGGCTGCAGCTCAACATCACCTTCTCAAGGACAATTAACTGATAGCCCATGTTCGTTCAAAGGATGCAAACAGTCTGAGAATTTTCAATGGGTCTTAATAGAATGAAATGCATAAAATTCTCAAATGGTAAACTCACGATGCTTCTAGGGAGGGAATTTCCAGGATTTTTATGCAAGGACTCTGAAGGAATAGTGATATATTTCCAAGTCAGGATGGTGAGTGGCAGGCGAATCTTCTTTATTAACCTTTACCATTGTGACAGCAGTATTTTGAAGAATAGTTCCTTGTGCCAGTTCTTTATTGATATTTCACAAGCAGCTTTTGAATTGATATAGCGCCACCAGGGACTTTTCGACCCTTTGAAGAGACAAGAAGATCGCTGTGATGTAGCAGGTAGGAATGTGCCATGCTGTGTTCTAGAATCATGGTGTTGACCGAGGGGTGTGGAGATTGTGGAATATAAAATGACAGTGTACCTGAGATGAAGAAGATTGGATCATATATCAAGAAACATTTGGGAGTGACTGTTAAAGGAAAGAAAACTGGGCTTGGGTTTGGAAGTAACAAAGCCAAGAATGGGCTTAAAATCGCTGAAATTACAAAATAAGACAATTTGAAATAAATTCCTAGAAGGTTTGGAAAGGGAAAGGAGCCTCTGAACCTTGAAGAATTTAGGATTCTTGAAGTGTGAAGGAAGAGAAATTCCTTGTAGAGTTCGAAGAGTTCCATGCCTCATATGGGTTTGCATACAGTCAACTGCCTGAACTTGGGAATGGTTAGAGGGGATAAACTATGTGCGCCTGGGGTGATAGAAGGGGTGTTTGCAGGAGATTAGCACGGGTTCTGATGTGTCTAAATCCATGATGCTTTTTCTAAATTTGGGAGTGGAACCACTGAGCCTGAGGTGGGAAAATTGTTAGAATATTCCTGAAAAGTGGGAATCATGGTCTAGGTCAGCATTTGTTGCCAATCCCTAATTGCCCTTGGTGGTGAACTGACCTATTGACCCACTGCAGTCCACAGTGCTGTTAGGGAGGGAGTTCCAGGATTTTCAACCCACCTCCATGACTCCCAAAGCCTGACCACATCTACAAGGCACAAATCAGGAGTATGATGGAAAACTCCCTACTTTCCTGGATGAATGCAGTTCCAAAAGCACTCAAAAAGTTCAACACCATCCAGGACAAAGCAGCTCCTAGACTGGCACCACATCCACCATCTTGAACATTCAAGAACAAAAACAAAGTTGCTGGAAAAGCTCAGCAGGCCTGGCAGCATTCATGAAGGAATAAACAGAGTTAATGTTTCGGGTCCGGTAACCCTTTCTCAGACCTGCTGAGCTTTTCCAGCAACTTTGTTTTTGTTCCTGATTTACAGTATCCGCAGTTCTTTCGGTTTTTATCTTGAACATTTACTCCTTTCACCACCAGTGACAGCAGGTTGTTCCGTCTACATGGTGTACTCCTGCAACACAGCAAGGCTCCTTACACAGCACTAGCAGACGCATGAGAACATCCCCTCCAATCTACTCACTATCCTGACTTAGAAAATTATCAGCATTTCCTCAGTGTTACTGGATCAAAATCCTGGAACTCCCTTCCTTTTGTTTTGAAGAACTTTTGATTTGAACCTTCAATAACTTTGACAGCTGTTTTTATAAATACTTCTGTTTTTTATTCATTCCTGTCATTTGGTCATCCCTAGTAAGTCAAGCATTTATCACCCTTCTCACGTTTCACTTGGGAACATGATGATGAGCAGACTTCTTAAGTGATTTGACAAGTTATTTCAGACATCAGTTCAGAGTCAATTACACTGCTGTGGCCTATAGGTCTGATTGGGTGAATGCAGCAGATTTCCTTTTCACGAATTAGTGAACTAGCTCACATTTTTAAAACAATTGAGATTAACATCAGTTCTGTACACGCACACAAATCAGTCGGATTGTTGCTTAATAACTTGTGATGTGTTTTACTGTGTTAAATAAATGAACCTATAGAGTTAATCATTTCCCGATGAGCGATTATTGTTAGACCATTATCATTAACATGACGGACCCTGTCCAATGCAATGTTGTGTGCTACCCGCTGAACTACAACTGACAAAAGCATAAACTGCAAAGATTATTAAAGGATTAGATCACTGTATTACGTCCTTTTATTTGAAGGGACACCTTCTATATCTCTTTCCAGTAAGAAAGTATTTTAGCAAAGATTGTTTTGCATGCGTTTGCATTCATAACCTAAATATGACAATGGATTTCTCAAACTGACGATCAGATTTTGGTTTCAATACACAAAGGGAAACATAGCAACTGCCAGAATCAATTAACAGTGGGAGGAATTGTTTTATAAGCCTGCTGGAAATGGAGCTGTGGAATTAATTTATGCCACACTGACAACAACAAACAAAAAAATAAGTTTCTAAGCTGATTCCAGGCTGTCACACAATGCTGTTTCTCATTGTTGTTGCAATATATATAAACTGTATTGTCATTTGGGTTTAATCATGCAGAAATAAGTTGAAGCAAGCAATAATTTACACAATCATTGAATCTTCCAGCAAAGACTTCTAAATGCAGCAGCCATACAAATACATTGGCTTCAAGACCAGATCAGAAACTGAGAATTCTGCAGTGATTAACTCACTTCCTGACTCCCCAAAGTATGTGATGCTCCCCACTTTCCTGGATGAGCGCAGTTCCAACAACACTCAAGACACTTGAGACCATTTAGGAGAAAGCAACCTGCTTGGTTGGCACCACATCCACAAACATTCCCTCCTTCCACTACTAACAATCAATAACAACAATATATGCCATCAACAAGATACACTGCAGAATTCACTAAAGCTCCTTCGGCAATACTTTTCAAACCCACAATTCTTCCATTTTGCAGATACATGGGAACATCACCACCTATAAGTTCCCTACCAAGCCATTCACAATCCTGACTTGGAAATATATCATCATTTTGTCATTGAGGCTGGGTTGTCGGTCTAACTACAGCGCTTGGACCAAAGTGGTCCAGAAGACAGCTGGCCACCACCTTCTCAAGGACAATTCAGGATGGGCAATATATTCTACCCTTGCTATTGATGCTCACATCATTTGGAAGGATAAATTAAGTCAACTGTTCAAGCCCACCATGCCTATGCTAGTACTCGGTAAGACTATCCAATTAGATCCACACTCTTACTCTATGACCTTGTAATCATATCCTTTTTACATATTTATCCAATTTCCTCAAAGTTGCAACCAAATTTGCTTTTACTGTTCTTTTCGACTTTCATTTATTACACAATCCACTATATAAAAATTAATTTCTAGTCATTTTTCCTTTCTGTCATTAGAAATATTTGAAAATGTTATTTTATTTATGGGATGTTTTTTGCTATTGATAATTATGCTATGATTATACTTTCAGTACTTATTACAGAAGATAGATGCAAAAGACAATGTCCCTTTAAAATAAACTGCAAGAGTCCAGTGAAGTGAGAAAGATCAAGCAAGTATGGATTAGAGTCTTAATGACAACATAATTTATCATAGAATCATAGAATTCCTACAGTGTGGAAACAAGCCCTACGGCCCAACAAGTCCACACCAACCCTCGAAGCATCCTGCCCAAACCTGTCCCCCTATAACCCACCTAATCTACACATCCCTGAATGTTATGGGCAACTTATCATGGCCAATCCACTTAGCCTGCATATCTGTAGACTGTGGGAAGAAATCAGAGCACCCAGAAAAAACCCATGCAGACACGGGGAGAATGTACAAACTCCACACAGACAATCGCCCAAGGGTGGGATCGAAACCAGGTCCCTGGAGCTGTGAGGCAGCAGTGCTGACCACTGAGTCACCGCTGCAGACATGGCTTCCTTCTTCTATAACCATGGTTTCCCACCCACTGTGGCTGACAGGGCCCTCAACTGCACCCAACCTATCACCTGTGTTTCCACCCTTGCACCTTCCCATCACTCACAACAGCATGATCGGGTTCCCTTTGTCCTCACTTTTCATTCCACCAGCGTCCGCATTCAAAGGATCATTCTTCACCATTTCACACAATTCTAACAGAACACCACCACCAAACACATCTTCCCCTTACTCACCTTGTCTGCATTTCAGAGGGACTGTTCCCTCTGGGACATCCTTGACCATTCCTTGGCCACCAACACCACGTCCCCTTCCTGCAGCACCTTTTCATTTAACCGCAGAAGATGCAACACCTGCCCAGTCACCTCCTCCCCGCTCATCACCCAAGACCCTAAACAGTCTTTCCAGGTGAAGCAGCATTTCAGCTGTACTTCCTCCAATCTGGTCCATTGCATTCACTGCATACTCTACATTGGAGGAACCAAATGCAAACTGACTAACTGCTTTGCAGAACACATCCGGTCCATGTGCAGTTATGACCCTGTCCTTCCTGTAGCCGGTCATTTTAATACAGTATTCTGTTCGCATGCCCACATGTCTGTTGTTGGCATGCTGCAATGCTCCAATGAATCACGGCACAAGCTGGATAATAACATCTCATCTTCAGACTAGGCACTTTACAATCGTCTGGGCTTAATATTGAGTTCAACATCTATGGATTTGAACACACTCCCATTCCATCCTTTTCTTTTAGCTGTACTTGTTACATTCCCTGCCACAATGTCCTCTGTCCCCAGACATCACCCCCCACTCCAGTAGGACTGTCTATTCTTTCCAGTCTGGCAGTTAGACACCAATGGAATGTAAGAAAGGCAAAAGAAAAATCACTTGATCTGCTCTATCAACACCCTTTCTCATCCAGCACTCCACTCCGACACCCCACTATTACATAAATGTTGCTCCCTCCACACTTCCCATCAGCTCTGATGAATAGTCATCAAGACTCAAAACATGAGCTTGATCTCTCTCCATGGTTGCTGCCTGACCCGTTATGATTTTCAGCATATTTTGTTTTCAGTACAGATTCCAGCAGCTGCAGTAATTTGTTCCAACAAGGGTAGATCATTTTTTTCCATAAGTTTGTTCTGCCATTCAGTTAGAGTATGGTTGATCCAGATCTTTGATCCATCTTCCCGATTCAGTTCTGTGACCCTAAATGCCCTTACTGAACAAAAATATATCAGTTCCAGTTTTGACATTTTCCTTTGACTTCCTTTTCCTCAACCAGTCAACAGAGTTGAGTCCCAGATAGCTACTACCTTTAGGAATGTTTCCTGACTTCAGGATTCAATTCTGAATATTTACTTGAGATACTTATTAAAATGTGTAAGTGCAAAATAATAGAAAATGTAATAAATTGTAATCTCCTTTTAAATATGGAGACAATTGAGCTTTAATCATGGCTCACCTGATTTCTTCTGTAGATTCAATTGTAAGCAGCCATCTGATGGAACTAGACTGTATTTATCTCAGGAAGGGTTACAAATAAATACATACATGCATATGTCAACATTTGAAATTCAGTGAACATTTACATAAAGGTAAACAGAAATTCATTCCCTATGGTTTTTTCTGGAGGTGTGAATAGCTCTTACCTATCTACCCAATTCTGGAAGAACAGGAGTCTTTCAAACTGAGTTAAAATGTTAATCGCGACAGAACATTGCCAACTCAATGCCCATATGCAGCATGAAACATGATGTGACAATTTTTAAGATAGCAACCATGTCAGTTTTGTTCTGTCTAAAGTTTGGTTGCGAAAAGCCATTTTGAGCAGAGATCTCAGAAGAACCTGTGAAGTCAACTCCAGAGGCTCATTCAGGACCCTGACTCATTGGCTGAGTATTCTTTTAGTCTAGGTGGTCAATGTCCAAAGCAGCCAATCAGGCATGTAGAACCCAAAGTAAAGGCTAATCACCCTAATCAATAACTGACGAAGCAGGGTTTTTAACCCTTCATGTCAAGATTTGAGTCTGTTCTGTTGGAACTGGCTGAATACGGGAGGAATGTAAGGTGAAGTAAATAAAAATGCCTAGTGCCTAATGTCTATGTGGAAAGCCTCCCTTTGACCTCAGCAGTATGTCCGGCCCTATTTCAAACTATTCTGACGTGCCATCCCAACTTCCTGATCATTGGCTGATCATTCCTTCCCTTTTTTCAACATCCCCACCTGACCCAGACACTTCCCTTCCGCCTCTCCACTTGACAGTGGCTCATGCAGGTGGTTGTTGTGGATTCAGCCTCCCCAGCATCCTTCCAATCCCCAAACAGGCCTTACATCCAGGCATGAACTCTTCCCCCTTGCTGGTGTATGAATGGGAGTGCGAGTCTGTGTGTAAGAAACAGAGGATGCAAGAGAAAGAGAATGAAAGAAATTGTATGAGAGAGAGAGTAAGGGGGTAAGACTGAAGCATTTTGAGGGGGAGAGAGCGAACCCTGAGATGGACATTTGGGTGCACACACACGCACAGACACCCCTGTTCCAAATCCTCCATCTAGAAAATCTATCCACACACTGGACCTCCATTCTTCCTAAGTTTGAGGAGAAATACCAAGGCTAAAAGGCAATCCACTTCCAACCCCCACTTTCATGTGGATTCCATGGAATCCAGCTCAAAGTGAGTGTCACCAGAAGTGAAACAAAGTTCAACACAACTCCTTTGCTGAGCTATGGTCTCCTCCCTTTTCATTGAGACAAGGATTTGGGGCCTAGCCTGTCTGTTTCTGGCTCTGCTTCTTAAATAAACAGGCAATAAAGTTTGGAACAAAAACAAAGTTGCTGGAAAAGCTCAGTAGGTCTGGCAGCATCTGTGAAGGAAAAATCAGAGTTAATGTTTCAGGTCCGGTGAAGCGTCCTCAGAAGGGTGTGAGGAAGGGTCACCCGACCTGAAACGTTAACTCTGTTTTTTCCTTCACAGATGCTGCCAGACCTGCTGAGCTTTTCCAGCAACTTTGTTTTTTGTCCTGATTTACAGCATCTGCAATTATTTTGTTTTTTTTTAAATCAGGCAATGAAGTTTTATTGGTTAACTCTATTGCCAAGGATTCTTCACAGTGAGTTTTCTGAATTAGTGACTTTTTAAAATAATCAATTCATTACTTTGAGATTAGCTCAAATTAAGTTTTTTGATTAGCTGTGTTTTTTTGTTTCCTCCATTCCTTCTTCTGTGTATTCATGTTTAACATGTGCCAAACAAAATCCTGGGCATTTGTGGCTGGGTTTCTTGCTAAATGGGAATGTGGGGCTTCTAAGAAGTCTGACTGGCTGTCAAAAGGAGTTTTTTTTAATTCCAGCCGAAGCAGTTATTATTGAAATTCTCAGGAAGTCTGACAACATCTGTGCCGAGCAAGGTGGCGGGGGAGCTGGTGGAGCTGGTGGAGAGAGAGAGAGAGAGAGAGAGAAAGAAAGAAAGAAAGAAAGAAAACACTGAGATATCAGTGTCACTTGGTCAGAATTAGTGCAGATTAACAACCTGAAGCATTGACACTGTTTCTCTCTCTACAGATGGTGCTTGAACTGTTGAGTCTTTCCAGGATTTTATGTTTATATTTCAGATTGCCACAATCTACATAGCATGGGTTCAATTCCTTACCAGCTGAGGTTACAACAAAGAATTGAGGCATAATGACCCTTAGGTTAAACCATCACTATTTGTCTCTCTCTACTAAGAAAGCAGGCTTGTGGTCTGCTAAGGCTATGGCAACTTTACTCCAGACAACCTATACATCAAATGCAAGATACTAGTCTGCAGTATTATTCTAAAATACTGAACTGAATTTCAACTTTCTAAGATAACAAGCATGGGGCTGGATGAACACAGCAGGTCAAGCAGCATCATAGGAGCAGGAAAACTTGACGTTT
>JAHRHZ010000111.1:2303704-2338889 GCA_024137785.1 Ginglymostoma cirratum | reverse complement strand
ACTGAGGATGTTACCCAGCATGGTAATGAAACATCTGCGGAGCAACAAACCAGCTCGGCGAGCCAACCAACCTCAACACCCACAACCCGAGCTATACATCTACTCCAAAACTTCCCAATGAAGCTTGAATAGGCATATTGGGACTTTTATGAAAGGAGTGATTAGAACATTATGTAAATGCTGAGGCTCCATCCACAACTGGGGTTGTTGTGTTTGACATGTTTCACGTGTATTCAAGAACATCATGGTTTTTCATGGCCGGTGTACAGATTCACACACTAGCCATCTTGTAATTTTAATGTGCCCTTGGTATAACATGTATCTGATATTGAGGCGCATTGCTAATGGTAAACATAGAATCATAGAATCCCTACAGCATGGAAGCAGGCCAGTCAGCCCATTGAGTCCACACTGACCCTCTGAATAGCATCCCACCCCAACTGATGCCCCTATCCTATCCCTGTAACTCTACATTTCCATGACTAATCCACTGAACCTACACATCGCTGGAAACTATGGGCTTTTTAGCATGTCCAATCCACTAACTTGCACTCCTTTGGACTGTGTGAGGAAACCGAAACACCCAGAAGAAACCCATGCAGGTACATACAGAATGTAGAAACTTTACAAAGAACAAAGAACGAACAAAGAAAATTACAGCACAGGAACAGGCTTTTTGGCCCTCCAAGCCTGTGCCAATCCAGATCCTCTATCTAAACCTGTTGCCTATTTTCCAAGGATCTGTATCCCTCTGCTCCCTGCCCATTCATGTACCTGTCTAGATACATCTTAAATGACGTTATCATGCCCGCCTCTACCACATTCGCCGGCAACGTGTTCCAGGCACCCACCACCCTCTGCGTAAAGAAATTTCCACGCATATCTCCCTTAAACTTTTCCCCTCTCACCTTGAAATTGTGACCCCTTAGTAATTGAGTCCCCCACTTTGGGAAAAAGCTTCTTGCTATCCACCCTGTCTATACCTCTCATGATTTTGTAGGCCTCAATCAGGTCCCCCCCAACCTCTGTCTTTCTAATGTAAATAATCCTAATCTACTCAATCTCTACCTCTACCTTTAATAGACAGTTGCCTGAGGCTGGGATCAAACGTGGGTCCTTGGCTTTGTGATGCAGCAGTGTTAACCTCTGAGCACTGTACCGTCCATATTTGGACTTGCTTGCCCTTGAAAATGACCTGTCATGGTATACCAAGTTCATCTCTGTATGGCCAACATGAATAAATCTTCTTAGATGCCTCTTTTATTCTGTCAGGCCATCCCAACATCATTGTCTTTGGTAACTTTTGTAGTTGTTCACCTCCAGTAATTGCTGATTTCAGCCATTCACACTGGCTCTGGCTTGTAATAGAACATAAAACATAGAACTGTACAGCGCAGGAATGGCTCATTTGGCCCATGATGTTGTGTAGAACATGATGCCAAATGAAACTAATGCCATTGGTCCATATCTTTCCATTCCTTGCATATTCATGTGGTTATCTACAAGTCCCTTAAATGCCTTCATCGGACCTGGCTCACCACCACTCCTGGCAGTGCGTTCCACACACCTCTGTGTAACACACTTGCCCCTCATGACCTCTTTGAACTTTCCTCATCTAATCTAAAGTGCATGCCTCCTACTATTAGATATTTCAACTCTGGGAAAAAGATTCTGACTGTCAACCATATCTATCCATCTCATAATTTTATAGAGTTCCATCAAGTCTCCCTTCAGCCTCCGTCACTGAAGAGAAAACAAACCAGCTTTCTAGCCTCTCCTTCTACCTCATATTCTCTAATCCAGGCAGCATCCTGGTAAAACCCTTCTACAGCCTCTTCAAAGCCTCCACATCCTTCCTGTAATGTGCTAACCAGAACTGAACACAATACCCTAAATATGGCCGAACCATTATCTCATAAATCTGCAACATGACATCCTGACTCTTGTACTCAAATCCCTGATCAATAAAGGCAAGTATGCCATATGTCTTCCACCACTACCCTCTGTCTTCTGTGGTCAAGCTCATTCTGAATTCATGAGGCCAAGTCACTGTGGATCCCATGCACCATAATCTTCTGAATGAGTCTACCATGAGGGGCCTTATCAAAAGCCTTACTAAAATCCATGTAAACAATATCCACTGCTCTACCCTCATCAATCACCTTCGTCACGTCCTAGAAAAATTCAATCAAGTTAGTAAGACATGACCTGCTCTACACAAAATCATGCTGACTGTCTTTAATTAGGACACGCTTTACCAAATGTGCATAAATCCTATCCCTAAGAATTCTCTCCAATAGCTTTCCATACCCTGATGTGTGACTCAGTGTGTTTTCCTGGATTATCCCCATTTCCCTTCTGGAACAGAGGAACAACATTGGCTACCCGTCAGTCCTTGGGACGTCTCAAGTGGCTAGCCAAGATACGAAGATCTTGGTCAAGGCCCCAGTAATCTCCTCTTTTGCCTCTCTCAATAACTTGGTGTAGATATCCCGGCCCTGGGGACCTATTCACTTTAATGCTCTTCGAGATATACAATATCACTTCTTACTTGATCTGAAAATGCCCTAGCATATTAGCATGCTCCAAACAAATCTCACTATTCTCCATATTCTTTTCCTTGGTGAATACCAATGCAAAGTGCTAATTTAAGATCTCACTCACATTTTCTGCCTCTAAGCACAAGTTTCCTCCTTTATCCTTGAGTGGTCCTACCTTATCTCAAGTTATCCATTTGTTTTTAATGTATCTATAGAATGCCTTGGGATTCTCTTTAACCCTACTTGCCATGGTCATTTCATGGCCTCTTCTTGCTCTCCTAATTCCCTGCTTGAGTGTTTTCCTTAAATTCCTCACAGGCCCTGTCTGATTTCAGCTTCATAAACCTTACATATGTTTCTTTTTTTCATTTTGACTAAATACACAACCTCCCTTGTTATCGAAGGGTCTCTTACCTTGTCATCCTTGTCCTCCCTCCTTACTAGAACATGTTGGTCTTGAACGCTCCGTAGCAGGTCTTTAAACAGTTCCCACATGTCAAATGTAGACTTTCTTAATAACAGCTGCTCGCAAATGACACTCCTAGCTCTTGCCTAACACTGATATAATTAGCCTCCCCCAATTTAGTATCTTCCCGCAAGGTCTTGACTTATCCTTGATCATAGTTGTCTTAAAACTTAAGGAGTTGTGATTACTGTTTCCAAAATGCTCTACCACTGAAAGGTCAATCATCTGGCCAGGCTCATTAGCCAATACAATGTCCAGTATGGCCCTTCCTCTAGTTGGACTATCCATATACTGTTTCAAGAAACCCTCTTGGATGTGCTTAACATATTCTGCCCCATCTAAGCCTCTTGCTCTAAGGGAGTCCTGATTAATATTGCGAAAGTTAAGGTCACCCAAGATGACAACTCTGTTTTTATTGCACCATTCCATAATCTGCCTACATATTTGTTCCTCAATGTCTCGGTGGCTGCTAGGGAGCATACAATATAATCCTATCAGAGTGATTGCATCCAGCTCTACTCATATTGTCTCGGTGGATGGACCCTCCAGCATGTCCTCTCTGAGAGCAGATGGAACATTCTCCCTGATTAGTAATGTAACTCGGCGCAGTTGATGTTTGTGTCAGCGTGCATCCCAGGGAACAGACCATACAGCAGAGTCCCACATCACGGAGCTGCTCGGGGCAAGCCTTGACAAATAAAGGGCTGCATTTGTCTCCAGATTTCCTTTGCATAGGCACATCCCAGAAGGAGGTGTGTCTTAGTCTCGGCCCCTCTGCAGCCACTTTGAGGGCTGCATGTGGTGATGCAGAGAGTCCGGGCATGCACATAGAATCTCACAGGCAGAGTCATTATCACCACCAGCCAAGCCATGTCCTGGTGCTTGTTAGAAAGTTCTGGTGATGACGTATTCTGCCAAATGACTTTGACAGTCTTTACAGGAAACCACCTGACGAAATCTGACCTCTCCTTTCCCCAAAGGGTCTTGAGGACACCATGCACTGACCACTTCCTAAAGGGCTTGTGGTTAAAGGTGTTTTAGCTCACAAATTTCTCTACAAAGGACAGGTGATACGGAATGGTCTAACTACTTGGAGCGTTCCGCAGCAATGAGGCCACGCCTATCCTTCACAACACCAGGGACAGGTAGAACCTCAGTGAGTAGCGACACTTGGTGTTTGCATACTGAGGGTCTACACAAAGCTTGATGCGGCAACACACAAAGGTGGTCGTTAGGGTGAAGGTAGCATTGGGTATGTTTCTCCCCCTTTTTTTCAGTTTTTTATACATAATGTCCCTTTGGACTTGGTCCATCTTTGACCTCCAAATGAAATCAAAGATGGCTCGAGTGGTTGCAATGGCACAGGTCCAGGGAATAGGCCAGACCTGCGCCACGTATGATGCTGAGAGTACCTCACACCTGATGACCAGGTTTTTACACACAATGGAGACGGATCGGTGCTCCCGTCTGCCTAGTTTCTGCCTCGCTTTGATGACCTACTCCTCCCTAGTTTTGGCCATGCCCCAGGACCTCCGAATCAAATACCTAGCACTTCAGGTAATCTGACCTGATGATGAAGGAGATAAACAATTGGTCATCCCAGTTCCAAGAAGCATGACTTCACTCTTGCCTTGATTTATTTTGGCACCCAAGACCAGTTCAAACTGATTGCAGATGCTCATGAGTCTGCACACTGATAGTGGATCCAAGCAGAAAATGGCAACGTCATCCAAGTACAGGAAGGCTTTAACCGAGAGGCCTCCAGTGCCTGGAAAAATCACCCCTCATGGGCTAACATCCTCCCTCATGGATTTGACAAAAGGGTCTATGCAACACACAAACAAGGCAACAGAGAGAGGGCAGCTCTGTCTGACTCTGGATCTGATTGGGAACATTTCTGATTCACACTCTTTGATTGAGACTGTGCTAATGATAATTTTGTAGAGCAGGCGGATCCAATTGCAGTTACCATCCCAAAAGCCCATTTTGGACAGCACGTCCCACATATACATGTGTGATATCCTGTTGAAGGCCTTCCTCCAATCCAAGCTGATGATGCAGGTATCCACACCCCTGTCCTGCACATAGGTGATCATATCCTTGAGGATCGGGAGGCTATCGACGATCTACCTGCCTAATGCAGCACACGTTTGGTTGGGGTGAATCACTGATCACAGAGCAGACCTGACCCGGTTGGCAATGACCTTAGACAGAGCTTTGTAATCCACATTCAACAGTGAAATTTGTCACCAAATTGTAATTTCCTGCCTCTTCCGCCTTCTGCTCATCTTTCATCATGGATTTACACATGGTATCTGCCAGAAGCATACTGTCCTACACTTCCAGCAGGTCCTGGTCAATCAAGTCTCACAGAGCAGAATATAACTCGGCCAGTATGCCATCATTTTCAGGAGTTTCATTCTCTTCAAAGGACTCAAGGGCCTTGGTCAACTCGCCCAGAGATAGTGGCTGGTGCAGCTTCTCCCACATGCTGTCATCTAAGGGGTGCTGAAGACTTCATGCAGCTTGGTGTCTTTAACCGTTTCCATCAGAAACGGTGATGTGGCATCCAGCTTACTGTCACTGCCCTCCCCGGATTGTCCATCTACATCCATGATGCAGTTGAACGCCCCGGCCACAATGACTAGGCTGATGTAACCAGCAGCTGTGGAAGCCGTTACAGGATGGCCAACCATTCACTCTTCACCACTGGGGCGTACTCATTAATTAGTCTCAGGGGTGCATTTCTGTACATAATGTCTGCTACAAGGAGACACCCGCCAACCACCTTTTAAGTTTGCTGATAACGATGTTGCCTCCTCACAGAAGAATACCCAGGCTGGAGGAGAGGCAATCATTGCACCCCCCAGATCAAATCAAAGGCGACTTCTCCCAGAATGTTCAACGAAGTCTCTCAGTGTCCTCTATTAGATGATCCTCCAGCTGCTTATCCTTGGGTGGTGGGGTGGGGGATGTTCTTCCTCACTTCAAGAGCATCAATGCATAGATCGGGAGGAAAATCATGGCCTCTGTGTGGTTTAGGTAATCTGTGTCAGACATATCATCTTGGTAACTGGCAAATATCTTAAAGTAAGGTCACATCCTTGGAAATCATTGATGGATTCAATTGTACCACAAGTAGACTGTGCCATCAATGTCTAGTCCTGTCTTTATTGGACTGTTGATTTCTACCAAGTAAAAAGCTCAGGAAGCCAAGATGAGCTTGTGTATTGGTACTGCAGAGTGATTCTGCCAAAGTAAAGAATTAGTGTTGCACACTGTGAAACTATCCCTCACCAGTTGTACCATGATGCACAACTTACTATTATGTTATGCACCAAGTGATCCCAGGATAAAAAGAGCCATGAGACCTTCATCTCTTTCGGCCACATGCACTGATACAGTTATGATATTAAGAGAATGTCTTTTAAAGGATTATTAACGCGCTGGCAGAGAGACATAACATAACAGATCCTCTTCTCACTAAGACTCACTAGTAGTTTACCTCTACCACTGTAAACCAAGTAGACCTTTAAACATAAACAAGGAAAGAAGACAGCGGCAGCAATTGTATTGTGGGATCTCAATACATACAATAACGCATAGGCCAGACCAGGTTATGGCGACAGATTTTCTTCCCTAAAGAGCGTTAATGAACCAGATGGGTTTTTAAAACAATTTACAATAGTGTTGTGGTCTCCATTGCTGAGACTAGCTTTCAGTTTCAAACTTGAATTCAAATTGCATCAGCTGCTATTGTGGGATTTAAACCCATGAGCACTAGCCAGGACCCATATGTTATTTAATCTAGTAACATTATTACTACACAGCATCTCCCCCAACAGGAGTGTGACTTTAAGCTTTAAAGTGAAGCAAAGCATTGGGAGAACTAATGCATCTGCATTACATTCTTAATTACCTAAAAAATGCCAACTATTATATATAATGTCCTCTAATCACCTGACATTTATCTGGCTGTCAACAGCTGGTAAATATAACCACTCTGAACATTCAGCTCACACCTCAATTTGGGCACAAATGATGATTATGATTTTTTTTAAACTGGAATTTGGCAGCTTCTGAGAAAATCACACTAGTCCCTTTTGAGCACATTATCCACCGATTGCTTGAATCATTGTCACAATTTTGAGGCAGCTCATCATGAAACAGCATGTTGACTGTCAGGTTTGTAAAGTGTTGTGAATATAACAGTAGTTCACATTACACCACAGTCCACATTTTGCATGTGATGACATCATTTGGCAAACAAAATAGCCAAATAAATATGTGCATTAGCTGTGCAAGGAGCACCAATCATTATTTAATGTATGTGATATTTGTGATATAATACATGTACAAAGTCAGTTGTAGTATCTCAGAATTTAACACAAGCAAGAGATTCAGCTGATCCAGGTCTTGCTGACGCATCTTGGATTTACCTTGAACCGTCGATGTAGGCGCAGAAGTAGGCACTCCAGCCCATCGAATCTTCTCCACTGTTTAATGAAGTTATGGTTGATCTGTTTATCCTCAACCCCACTTCCCTGCCTTATCTGCATAAGCCTTAGTCCATTGCTGATTTTTGGCCTATCTCAGCCTCAGACATAGTTAATGACCCAACCTCTTTACCCTCTGCAGTAAAGAATTCCATTGACTCATCTGAGAGAGAAACTTCCACCTCATCTCGATCTTAAGTGCATGCATGACCCCATATTCTGAGACTTTGCCCTGTCTCACCTTTCTACTCTGTCAAATCCCTGAAGAGTCTTGTGTGTTTCAACAAAGATGCTCCTCATTCTTGTAAACTCCATGAGTACAGGCCTAACCAACTCAAACTCTCCCCACTACGGCGAAGTAAGTTGCTCCAGCCGGAGCTCCTCTGCTCACCACTTCCTTTTCCTTTTTTTATTTTTTTTCCCATCTTTGCTGTAGTTTTTCTTCCATACCCCCACCTCTCTACCACACGCACCCGCCCCCCACCCACCCCCCAACAACTTCTAACATCTTAAACTACCCTACCTGGAGGAAATGGAGAATGGAGTCCGACATCAAGTAGGCACGGGACACAAGTTGGAGACCAGGGCAGGGCGGTAAGTGAGTCAAGGGCCAGAACATGCAGCAGGAGCAGAGCAAGCATGGGCAAGTCCCAGAAGGGATTTACAGCTGGAATCTGGAGCAGGAGCAGGAGCAGGAGCAGGAGCAGGGCGAGAGCGGCCGGGTCCCAGAAGGGATTCACAGACGGAGTCTGGAGCAGGAGCAGAACAAGCCCAGGCCAGCCAAGGAGAACAAATCCTGGAGGTGAGTCCGGGTCAGAAGCCAGTATGTGGAGACTGCAAGGCCTCATGTCCTGAATCCCAGTGGGCATGGATTCAGTGAAACAGAAACATAACTTGAGTACTTTAAAGATTCTTTTTATTATCATTCTGGACTTTTTAAACTCCGTATTCCCATGTTAGTTTTTTTTTACTATTTCAATTCTGTAACAACACAAAAAGCATCTGTGCCTTGGTACCCTCTACCTAAGATGGCACCGAGAGGCAACATTACAAACTTATCACTGCACTTATTCGAGTGCACATGACAATAAAGGCTACTCTATTCTATTCTGTTCACAAAATAAAGTCTTTATACTCTGAATCAAATTAATGAGCCTTCTCTGGATTGCCTCAAACATCAACATATCTTTCCCCAGATCAGGTCACCAAAACTGTTGGCAGTCTTCTACCTGTTGTCTAACAAATGCCTGATATAGTTTAGCAAAACATTCCAAGTGTTTATATTCCATTCTCTTTGAAATAAATATGAACATTCCATTTGCCTCCCTTATTGTCTATTTCCTTAACTTTAAACTTGTCCTTTACTGTCTCCTGCCATCCACCCTACTGCGGAAACTTCCACTTTGATCTTTCCTATCCAATCATTCTTACCTTCTCTCCAAAGTTCTGCTCTTACTTGCAAAGTTGCGTATCTGTTAAAGTATGAGAAATTGGTGCCTGCAGCATCTTACAGATTGGTTAAGCAAGTGGGTGAAACCTTGGCAGATGGAATATAATGTGGGAGAATGTCAGTCTATTCACTTTGGAAGGAAGAATAAAGGAGCTGATTATTATTTGAACAGAAAGACTGTAGAAAGCTACAGAACAGAGGGATTTGGGAATCTTCATCCATGAATTAAGAAACTATAGCATCCAAGTTTAATGGGTAATAAGGAAAGCAAATGGAATGTTGACCTTCATTTCAAGAGGAAAGAAATGTAATAGTGAGGAAGTTTTAGTCACTGAAGGTAAGCATGCAGGTGCAGCAGGCAGTAAAGAAAGCAAATGGTATGTTGGGATAACAAGGTGTAGAGCTGGATGAACACAGCAGGCCAAGCAGCATCAGAGGAGCAGGAAAGCTGAAGTTTCTGGCCCAGACCCTTCTTCAGAAATGGGGGAGGGGAAGGGGTTTCTGAAATAAATAGGGGGAAATAAATGGTATGTTGGCCTTCATTGCAAGAGGTTTTTGTGTACAGGAGCAGGGATGTGCTGTTGCAGTTATACAGGGCCTTAGAGAGGCCACACCTAAAATATAGTGTGCAGGTTTGGTCTCTTTTTCTGAGGAAGGATGCTTTTGCAGCGAAGGTTTATCAAGCTGATTCCAGGGATGGCGGGACTGACAAATCAGGAGAAATTGACTAGGTTAGGATTGTTTTCGCTGGAATTCAGATGAATGAGGGGAATCTCATAGAGATTTACAAAATTCTAACAAGACAAGGCAGGGTAGATGCAGGGTGGATGTTCCCGATGGTGGGTGTGTTCAGAGCCAGGTGTCACAGTCTGAAGATTTGGGGTAGACCATTTGAGATGAAGATGAGGAGACATTTCTCAACCCAAAGAGTGGTGTGCCTGTGGAATTAGTTAACACAGGAAGTAGTTGATGCCAAAACATTGAGTGTATTCAAGAGGAGGCTAGATATAGTTCTTGGGGCGAATGGGATCAAAGGTTACGGGGAGAAAGCTGGATTAGGCTATTGAGTTGGATGATCAGCCATGATAATGATGAATGACAGAGCAGGTTCGAAGAGCCAAATGGCCTCCTCCTGCTATTACCATCACTACTTCTATATTACTATAATTGTACAAGACACTAGTCAGATCACAGCCGAAATACTTCAGTGAACAATTTTGGTCCCTTAGCTAAAGAAAAATTGGATACAATCCAGAGACAGTCCTCTAGGCTGATACCATGTCTGGAGGAACTGTCTTACGATGAGAGGCTATGAAGATTAGACCTGTATTCATTGGAATGTAGAAGAATGAGAGATGACCTCATTGAAGCATACAAGATTTTTAAGAATAAAATAAAGAATCATGGATGCTGGAGATATGAAATACAAAACAGAAATTGCTGGAGAAACTCAGCAGGTCTGGCAGTATCTGTAGAGCAAAAACTAAGTTAACATTTCAAGTCTAGGAACTCTTCTTCAGAACACTAAAGAAGGATCACTGGGCAAGAGTATTACAGAACTTTACAGAACAGATGAAAAAGGGTTGTTTTCCTTCTGGGAGAGCCTAGGACTGGACAGCATAATTTCAGAGTGGGGGGTAATCCGTTTAAAATAGAGATGAGAAGGAATTCCTTCTCTTGAGGTCAATGAACCTATGGAATTCTTTACTGCAGTGAGCTGATGAGGCTGGGTCATTAAGTGCATATAAGACTGATTTAGACAGATTTTTAATCAAATGATTAAGTTAAGAGTGATGGGGAAAAGGCAGGAAAGTGGAGTTGAGGATTTTCAGATCTCATTGAATATTGGGGCAAATTCAATGGGCTGAATAAGCTTCTGCACTTACGCTTATGGTCTTATGGCCTTAGGTGTTGAACATTCAGTCCTTGAGCGTACTCCTCCATTCATTGAGAATGTAAATGATTTTTACTGCATCACCACTTTGTTGCATAATCTTGTATACCTTGAAGTTTTTAATATGTAGTAATCTGTCAGTTTCTGTTCTGAGCATACTTTATGAGTGGACCTCATCAGCTCTTTGGGATGGAGAATTCTAAAAATCCAACTCCACTCTTTCTCTTTCCACAGGTGCTGTCATACTTGCTGTATATTTACATCATTCTCAGCCTTTTCATCTAGATTTTTGGGCGGAAAGATAAGTGAAAAAATAGTATTTCTGAAAATAAACATTCTACTTGTTCTGGAACTCCAATTGCAGGTACACAAAAGAAGTTAGACTAATATGCATCCTACATAAGTTTCACTGATCTTTCCAAAGTTGTTGATGTTCAATCATGTGTTCAAATGCTTTGTTGAGGAGGAAGCTTTTAAAGAACATGTGTAACAGGAGGAGAGGTTTAAGGTGGGGAATTTTTTTTTATATATTATCCATACATGGCATCTTCAGCAAGGTGGCAGATGTAGGACAGATCACATAGGAATGCCAGATTTCTTTCCCTGAAGACTATGAGCAAATTAGTTGGCATTCTTACAAACTAACAGTGAAGGTGAATACGACGGATGCTGAAGATCTGAGATAAAATGCAGAAAGTGCTGGAGAAACTCAGCAACATCTGTGAGAGATAAATGAAATTAATATTTTCAGTCCAATGACTCTTAGGATCTTGAAAAAATGTTGTGAACTATTGGGGTTTTACTGCAGTCTGGTGGTTTTATAGTCAGCATTACTCAGAATAGCATTCTATTTAAAATCTATTTAGTTAACCAAAATTGAATTCCCCAAAGACCGAGGGAAGGGTTTGGGTTAATTTTAACTTTTAATTCAGGGAAATTTTATCATATTTGTGAATCATTTGTCCAGGAACATAACCACTATTCCTTCAGAGCATGGAGATATTGGGGAATAGAATACAAAAGTGAAGAAGTCTTGCTACAACAGTACAGGGCATTGATAAGAGTGTAGCTAGATTACTGTGGATAATTTTGATCCCCTTATTCAAGGCGGGATTGATTAGTTTTGTAGCAGTTCAGAGAGGATTCATTACACAGATTCATGAGGTGAGGGAGGTTTTTTTGAGGACAGTTGAGCAGGTTGGCATGTACTCATTGGTGCTTAGATTAATGAAAGGTGATCTTATTGAAACAAATTGGATTCCTTGAGGGCTTGATAGGGTGAATGCTAAGCCAATGTTTTTCCTTTGCAGGAACTGCAGGACACAGATCAAAAATAGGGGTTAATTGTCCATAACACCAATTGTGTAAGAAAATGGCTGCCAGAAGCCCGCTTGTGCACACACGGAACTAATTGATGTCAGCTGGCCGGCCAGACTTCAATATGTGCCGAAGCATACACTGCTGATGTCATTACATTCCACGTGGTGAGATATCAGCATCAACACATGTGCAGATCACCCCACTGTGTCTGGAATTAAGTTTACAGTTCAAAGTCTGTTGGCAATATAAACACACCTACCAATCCTGTCCAAAGAAAACTCGGTCCAAGTCCTGGTCAACATTTATCCTTCCTGTCTCAACTAACTGCATTGAAGATGCCAGTTATCTAGCCTGGTACCTCAGGCGTTGAGAAGTTAGCAAATTTACTGCCCATGTTTTTCCTCAATAGTGACCATGATTCAAAAATCCTGCATTCTTAGCACCACAGAATGGGGCATCCTGGGATTGTGAAATGTGTCATATCGTACAAGTTCCTTCTTTGGTTTCTTTCAGTTGAAAAATGCATATCCCAACAGGGATTGTCCATTAGTCATTGACATGTTCATTTTGGGCAGTTCATTACATAGTTTGAGTGATCTTAACTTTCTCCAAGCCTTTTGAATCTGATTCATTGTCATGTACATGCATGGTTCAGAGTTTGCTGTGATTCACATGGATGAAACCTATATGTTATTTTATGGGGTTGCCCAGAACTAATTGCCTAATTGTCCAGAAAACAGCCATAGTTCTGGCATGATGTGAAGAATGACTGAGTAAAGATTCAATTCTTCACATTACCAGAGTGAAAAATGATGGTTACAAACTGTTCCCTTTGTTGGAAGGTTTCAGATTGCAGAGAGTGCCCTTAGCAAGGCATGGAGACTTCCTTTTTAATCTTTCATCTGATGTGGGCATCACTGGCAACACCAGCATTTTTATTTTATTTATTCATGGAATGAGGGTGTTGCTGGCTAGGATGGCATTTATTGCCCATCCTTGGCTGCCCAGAGGGTAGTTGTAGGTCAACCATATTGCTGTTGGTCTGGAGTCATATGTAGACCAGACCAGCTAAGGATGGCAGTTTCCTTCCCTAAATGACTTTAGTGAAACAGATGGGTTTTTCCTGACAATCAACATGGAATCATGGTAATCATTAGACTCTTAATTCTAAATATTTTTTGAATTCAGCTTCCACCATCTGCCATGGCGGGATTTGAACCTGAGTCCCCAGAACATTACCTCAATTAACAGTCCAGCAATAACACCGCTAGGCTATTGCCTGCACATTCAGCCCCTATTTGCCCTTGAACTGAACTAAGCAGCATGATAAGCCATTTCTGAGACCATTGATGTGGGCCTGGAGCCACATGTGGGCCAGTCCAGATAAGGATAGCAGATTTTCTTCCCTAAAGGACATTAATGATATGTTTTCTTTTGCTACAATCAATGATAGTTGCATGGTTACTCTTTTTTGTGCGGTTTGATGCCATACTATGAGTTTGGCTTCAAGACAGGCTGGTCAAAGAGAAGGCAGTCAAGGTTAGTCTTTAGGCTTAAACTTAAAGTAACACTATTCATTCTTTGTTAACTAACACTGCTATACATGCCAATCATAGAGAGATCAGGCTCTGACTTAAAATTACTTTATTAAGGACTAAACTATTTTCTTTACCAATTCGTGGCCTTGTGCATCTTCCAGAGACTGTAGCATAGTTTGGCCTAATATGCCTTAGCTCTACCCATACTGTAATATTTATACACAGTGATGTGCAGCTGCATAACATGATTTCAAGATTGTTCCAGCGCCTTGGAACCCTTACACAACTGTTACCATCACTGTGACTTGTTTTCAATCCAGATTTATGAATTGAGCTTAAATTCCACCAGATGCCATGGTGAGATTTAAACCCTTGTCCCCAGAGCATTATATCATTAAATCAAGAAACGGTTGGAGACACTGGATACTGCAAAGGCTACCGGCCCTGATAACATTCCAGCAATAGTACTGAAGACTTGCGCTCCAAAACTTTCTGCTCCCCGAGCCAAGCTGTTCCAGTACAGTTACAACACTGGTATCTACCCGATAATGTGGAAAATTGCCCAAGTATATCCTGTACACAAAAAGCAGGATAAATCCAACCCGGCCACTTACCAAGCCATCAGACTACTCTTGATCATCAGTAAAGTGATGGAAGGTGTCATCAACAGTGCAATCAAGCAGCACCTGCTCAGAAATAACCTGCTCAGTAAAGCCCAGTTTGGATTCCGCCAGGGCCACCTAGCTCCTGATCTCATTACAGCCTTGGTCCAAATATGGACAAAAGAGCTGAATGCCAGAGGTGAGGTGAGTGTAACAACTTTTGAAATCAAGGCTGCATTTGACCGAGTGTGGCATCAAGGAGCCCTAGCTAAATTGGAATCAATGGGTATCGGGGGTAAACTCTCTGGCGGTTGGAGTCATACCTGACATGTAAGAAGATGATCATGGTTGTGGGAGGTCAATCATCTCAGCTCCAGAGATTTCTGAAGAAGGGTCTAGACCCGAAACGTCAGCCTTCCTGCTCCTCTGATGCTGCTTGGCCTGCTGTGTTCATCCAGCTCTACACTTTGTTATCTCAGATTCTCCACTATCTGCAGTTCCTACTATCTCTAAGCTCCAGAGCATCTCTGCAGGAGTTCCTCAGGGCAGTGTCCTCGGCCCAACCATCTTCAGATGCTTCATCAATGACCTTCCCTCCATGATAATGTCAGAAGTGGGGATGTTTGCCAATGATTGCACGATGTGTAGCACCATTCGTGACTCCTAAAATACTGAAACAGTCCATGTTCAACAAGATCTGGACAATATCCAGGTTTGGGCTGACAAGTGGCAAGTGACATTCGTGCCACACAAATGCCAGACTATGACCATCATCAATGAGAGACAATCTAACCACCACCCCTTGACATTCAATGGCGTTACCATCACTGAAACCCCATTATCAACATCCTGGGGGTTACCATTGACCAGAAACTCAACTGGACTCACCAAATTAACACAGTGGCTACAAGAGCGGGCCAGAAGCTAGGAATACTACTGTCAGTAACTGATCTCCTGATCCCTCAAAGCTTGTCCACTATCTACAAGGCACAAGTCACGAGCATGTTGGAATACTCTCCACATGCCTGGATGAGTGCAGCCCCAACAGCACTCAAGAAGCTTAACATCGTCTGGAACAAAGCAGCCCGCTTGATTGGCACTACATCCACAAGTATTCACTTCCTCCACTACCGACAATTAGTAGCAGCAGTGTGTTCCCCTCCAAGTCACTCACCGTCCCGATTTGGAAAGATATTGCTGTTTCTTCACTGTCGCTGGGTCAAAATCCTGGAATTCCCTCCCCAATAGCATTGTGGATTGGACTGCAGTGGTTCAAGAAGGCAGCTCACCACCACCTTCTCAAGGGCAACTAGGGATGGGCAAGAAATGCTGGCCAGCTTGCAATGCCAACATCCCATAAATGAATCGAAAAAAAATTCACTGGATTCACTGGACTACTCGACCCCTGATTTTACCACTATGTCCCCATCTGCCCTAAAAAATGTTCCATATTTTATAGATGCATATTTGAAATATTACATTTCTCTTTTTACCACTACAAATGAGCAAGAAGACAAGACTATGTCCTGGAGGTTGACTAGTCTGCCTCATTGGTAGGTTCTTGTGGATTTCCTATGACTGTATCAATTCTGAAAGAATAAAGAGGAAATCTAGGAGACAGAAATGAGACAAGCTTGTCAGATGCGTTTGAGGAAGGGATAGAAATACCATGTTTCTGCGTGAAACTGAGAGAACATCTGACTCCTTATCTGACACCAGAGGCCTGGAATGTCTTTGGAAGAAGTGCTAAAATAATATTATTTCCTGAAAGCATTTCAGAATCATGGCATTTCTCCTTTTATTTCTCTAAGCTGAGCCTGGGCACACAGCCAAGCAACTTGTTAATACTTTGAAGCTTTTACAAATTGTGGTTTTGCAAGAACCATACGTTCTATAATGAATCGCAATGTGAATGGAATGCATTCCCTAATTGGACAGAAGTGTTTTTTTTTATTAATATTGTTGAAAAATACAAAGCTGTATTTGTGCAAACACAAAATAGTATTTTTTTAAACAATTGTTGGGAGGAACTGCCCTGTTTGCTGACAAATTGCTTTCAATGAATAAAAATGCCAACGTTTGGGAGAAATGATGCTTAATGCAGTTTGATCTCATCTTGTAATGAAGTAGAGACTGTCATTCCTGGAGTAATTCTGGAACATTCTGTGCCATTTCACAATAAGTTCTGCGCCATTTCACAGCAGAAAACACATTCTTGATACAAAAATAAAATGATGTGTGACATTTGCCAAAATGATTTAGCACAATTATTTTTTAAGAACATAAAAATTAAATTTGCCAAAAGAGAAAGAGAGAGAAATCCATTGTGGTAAAATTTGCTGTAGGCCAGTGTTTACCCAAACTGACAGGCTTGTTCATTGAACAAAAAAAAACTATGGATACCTAAAATCATAAACAAAAACACAAATTACTGGGAAAAACTCTGCTGGACTTGGTTGTGCATTGCTGGATTTAATAAACTAGGGAGTGAAAGGAAACTTACTTGCTACATAACAATCTATTTGACTACTTTTAGAATTAAACCTTGCTTATCATTGCAAGGAGCATTCACCATAATCCCTTCTAAATTAACTGCTACTCTATATCTTTCTTGCGCTGTGGTTGTAGTTGTCCTCACCTGTAGTGAGAGGCTCTGGATTCTGATTTCGATTCAAGCGCATTCATAACATAAATGTCATCCTGCACCCTTCTTTCAACATAAACCAGTGATAAGTGGTAACAGCAGGGGAAACTGCTGGCCAGCAATATGAGATGGGGAAGAATGAATTATTCTACACCGCTATCCAGAGCTCCAGGCTACATTTATGCAAAAGTGCATGTTGTCCAAGACTCTGAGTGAAGTGCAAAATCCCACCATCTGCAACTTCTTTGCATGTATTTTAGGAAGAGATACGTTTTTGTTTCATGATTTGTTTTGCACTTGTTAGCAACAGTAGAAAATGATTGTTGTCTTTACTTAACTGCTCCTTGAGAAACTGTTCACTAAAAGTCAATCATTCACGGTTTCAGCCATGTCTGAGTGAATGGCATTAGCTCTGCTTCTGAAGGTGCCGAACTTGACTCTAGAGATTTAAACACATCATCTAGGCTGCATTTTCAGCGTAGGACTGAGGGAATATGTTACTGTCAAGTAATCTGTCATGAGGTGAGTTTGAACTAGAACTCAACTTTTCTGTCAACTGGATGTGTAAGAAATCTCTCAATACTTTTCTGAAAAGGAAGAAAATCATTTTCCCTGTGTCCTTATCAGCAATTGCCTCTCACATAGTACAAAAGAAAATTGATTAGCCAGTCACTCATCAAATTGCTGTTTGTAAAGTCTTGGACGGTACTAATTACCCACTGTGTTTCCCTGTCTTTCAGTAAATTTCACAACTATTTGCTTGATTGTGAAGTCTGGGGCATCATAAACTTATACAAAGTTACTTTCCAAATTCATGTTTCTCTTTACTAAATAGACTTAGAATGGCTTTTGAGGCATAGTGGTAATAATACTTCCTCTGATTAAAAGACCCAGGTTCAACTCACACCAGCTATAGAGGTATGACTGAGTAGTTTAATTTAAAATAAATCTATGTAGTGTCATACTGGAGTTACATGAAGATCAAACTGACAGGGTAGATTCCTTCCATGAAGTAAAATTATATCCCTGTTGTTGTAATAGTGATAGTAAGGCCTGGATACCACTAGACCTTCTTTCTGAGCTAGAATTTTTTCATTCACTCATGGGATGTGAGTGTTACTGGTTAAGACAACACTTAGACCATGTGAAGTCAGGATGTTGAGTGTTTTCATGAAGGAATTATAGTTCTTAATGATTAAAGGATCAAAGGATATGGGGAGTAAATGGAAACAGGTTTGGATGATCACTCTTTGCTCGTATTAAACGGTGGAGCAGTCTTGGGGATTCAAAAGGCCTACTCCAACTTTCTGCATTTCTGTGTTTCTATTGGATTCAATAATTTCAGACCATAATCTTTGGCTTCATTTTGTTTCACACACTAGGTCAGTTTTCCTCACTTTTTTCTTTGTTCCCTCATGATGTATTCAGACTCTGCTCTTCCAATCATGCACATTTCAACTAGACACCTCTTTGTGTTTTGACATCACCCATTAATACTCCTTTGGATATCTAATCTCTCCTTTTCGCCCTAGCATAGATCTTCCCTTTGGCTCCCTGCTCACCCTGATCATAAATCTATTTTGTTCCTTACCCCAACTCTGATGATGTCCCTCCAGTCATCACAAACTGAATTTTTTTTATTCATTCAGAGGATGTGGACATCACTGGCTCAGCCAGCATTCATTATCCATCCCTAATTTATTCTCCCTAATTTCTGATTCATTATCATTTAAGATTCAACCACATTGCTGGATATGTAGGATAGACCAGGTAAGGATGACAGTTTCCTTCCCTAAGCGACATCAGTTTTTCCTGACAATTGACAATGGCTTTGTGGTCATCATTGACTTTTAAAACCAAATTTTTACTGAATTCAAATTCCACCACCTGCCCTGGCAGGATTCAAACTCAGATCCCCAGAATATTAGAGATAAAAGGTACTGCAGATGCTGGAAGGGTTTAGGCCCGAAACGTCAAGTTTTCCTGCTCCTATGATGCTGCTTGACCTGCTGTGCTCATCCAGCCCCATGCTTGTTTCCCCAGAATATTACCTGGGTCTCCTGATTAATAGCTTAACGATAATACAAGTAGGCCATTGCCTCCCCTCATGTTAGTTTGGTTTTCTTTTTGCATAGGTAGGAACAACAGAGCAGGAGTAGGCCGTTTAGCCCCCGAGCATGTTCTGCTATTTAATAAGATCATGGCTAACCTGTGGCCTAATTCTATTTACCTGCCTTTGACCATTCCCCTTAATATTTTTGCTTAGCAAAACTGTACCTATCTCAGAGTTAAAATTAACAACTGACCAAACATCAACAACATTTATGGAAGAGAGTTCAAAACCTCTACAACCCTTTGTGTGTAGAAGTGCTTCCTAACATCTCTCATGAATTGTCTGGCCTTAATTTGTAGACCGTGCTGTCTAATTCTAGAATTCCCAACCAGTGTGAATAGTTTGTCTCTATCTACCCTGTCTTTTCCTGCTATTATCTTGAAGACTTTGAAGACACTACCTCACCCTGCTAAGCAATTCCAACATTTCCTATTCGGGACAGACAGAGCCTCAATTTAACATTTCACTCAAAACATGGCACCTCTGATGGTGTAACACTCTATCATTCCATGCCAGAGCATCAATGTAGATTGTTTACACTCAAGTTCTTCAGTGGAATTTGAACCAAAATTGGGGTAAGAGTGTTATCAACTGAGCCACAGCTGACACACAAGCTGTGTGTTGCTAGATGACAAATTAAGCAACAGACCTAATTAATACTAATAACTGTGGAAAACAGTTCTGAATTGCAGTGTGACAAGCCATCCTTCAGGGACAGAAGGAGTGTACTTTTAAGTGATAATCTTTTTGTCTTCTTCATGGATGTCATGATAGCTTGTTTACTGATACATCTAACATGCTTTGTATTTCAAATCTCAGTGCTTTCTTTCATTCTATTGTAATGTCTCGCTTCCTGCCACTATACAAGAATTTTTATTTCTTTCTCTTTGTCAGTTCTAGCCATTGTCTTTTGCTTTCATTTACAGTCAACTGGTATCAGCAGATCTAATGTTCACAATTGCTGCATATGGTTCCCGAGGTTGTCTGTTGATTCATCAAAACCACAGGACAATCTTTGAACTATCAAGTCCTCATGCTCTGTGGATACTCTTGTCCTGTTATGGAAGATTTGACAGAAAAAGGTCTGATAAAGATGCATTGTGTGTTTCCACCTCTTCTTATAGAGTCTCTTGGCATAAGGTATGAGTAGCTTTCACTGTGGTTCAAATAGATGATAAATCCAGTGTGGTGTCTGCTGAATGTGACCCATCTGGAGCAAATAGTGCTTGAAGGATTTGCAGATGAGTTGTTTTGTAGCTTGGTACAATCCTTTAATGTTACCAATTTTCCCTTCCGCATGTTGCTGCTGATAATATTCCTTGCCACTAGATTTGAAGGATCTCGGAAAGGGACCACTGATGGCTCATTACTTTGAGGTGCCTAATGCAGTTTGTCTAAAGCATATCACGACATGGAGATCATTGCTGCCCAGTATACTATCCTTCTAAAGTCACAGTGTGGTATTTGCCCATCAGAAGGTGCCACAGATATGATATTCTCTGCATAGAAAATTCAAGCCAACCGCAAGAAAAAGCAGCAACATCTATGGAGTATAACCTGATGCAGGGTCCAGAACCAAAATGTCAACTTTCCTGCTCCTCTGATGCTACCTGACCAGCTGTATTCCTCCTGCTCTATATTGTATTGATGCTGACTCCAGCATCTGTAGTTCTTGCTATCTCGTCTCTACACTTGGCTGCCTCAAAATTTGACACCATCCTCCGTAATCTTCACTATGACTTTGAAACAGTGATCCTAATCCTTAACTCAGCGAAGGCTGATGCTGTACTATGTGTACCCGCACATACTGAGCTCCAGGTCACTGTTGACTCCATTTTATGATTCATTCATAGGACATAAAGATCACTGGCTGGGTAGCCTTCATTATCCATCCCTATTTGTCTTTAAGAATGTGCTGATGAGCTGTCTCATGAACTGCTGCACTCCATTTAGTTAAGGTGCACACACAGTGCTGTGAAGGAAGATGTTCCAGGACTTTGACCTAGCAACACTGACGGAATGATGATATGGATCAGAATGGTGAGTGGCTTGTTGAGACGAACTTGTAGGGTGGTGTTCTCATGTATCTGTTGCTTTTGTCCTTCTAGATGCTAGAGGTCATTGATTTAGAACATAGAACATAGAACAGTACAGGCCCTTTGGCCCTCGATGTTGTGCCGACCTATTATCCTACTAAGATAAAACTACCCTGCATACCCTACATTATAGTGTCATCCATGTGCCTATCCAAGAGTCGCTTAAATGTCTCTAAAGTATCCGACTCCACTGCTACTGCCGATAGTGCATTCCACAAGCCCACCACTCTGTGTAAAGAACCGACCTCTGATATCTCCCCTGTACCTTCCTCCAATCACCTTAAAATTATGCCCCCCTTGTAATAGTCATTTCCGCCCTGGGAAAAAGCTTCTAGCTATCCACTCTATCCATGCCCCTCATCATCTTATACAACTCTATCAAGTCATCTCTCATCCTTTTTAGCTCCAATGAGAAAAGCCCTAGTTCCCTCAACCTTTCCCCATAAGACCTGTCCTCCCGTCCAGGCAGTATCCTAGTAAATCTCCTCTGCCCCCTCCCGAAAGCTTCCACATCTTTCCTATAATGAGGCAACCAGACTGAACACAATATTCCAAGGGTGGTCTAACCAGAGTTTTATAGAACTGCAGCATAACCTCGCGGCTCTTAAACTCAATTCCCCTACCAATGAAAGCTAATACACCATACGCCTTCTTTACAATCCTGTCAACTTGGGTAGCAACTTTGAGGAATCTATGGATGTGGACACCAAGATCCCTCTGTTCCTCCACACTGCCAAGAATCCTGCCATTAACCCTGTATTCTGCATTCAAATTCAACCTTCCAGAATGAATCACTTCACGCTTTTCTGGGTTGAATTCCATCTGCCACTTCTTTGCCCAGCTCTATATCCTGTCAATGTCCCATTTCAACCTACAACAGCCCTCCATGCTATCCACAACTCCACCAACCTTTGTGTCATCAGCAAACTTACTAAGCCACCCTTCCACTTCCTCATCCAAGCCATTTATAAAGATCACAAAGAGCAGATGTCCCAAAACAGATCCCTGCGCAACACTACTGGTCACCAAGTTCCAGGCTGAATACCTTCCATCTACTACCACCCCCTGTCTTCTATCGGACAGGCAGTTTTGTATCCAGACCTCCAAATTTCCCTGAATCCCATGCCTCCTCACTTTTTGAATACGCCTATCATGGAGAACCTTATTAAATGCCCTAGGCATTGCCTAATTAGACTTGATGAATTTTGCAGTGCATATTGTAGATAGTATACACTGCTGCTTTGTGCATTGGTAGTGAAGGGATTGAATGATTTGTGGATGTAATGCCAATCAAGTGGGCTACTTTGTCCTGAATGGTATTGACCTTCTTGAATGTCATTGCCACTGCAGTAATCCAGACAAGTGGGAAGTATTCCATCACACTCTTGACTTGTACCTTGTGGAGACATGAGCTTATTTTCCCACTGTAATATTCCTAACTTCTGACTCACTCTTGGAGCCATTGTATTTATATGGTGAGTCCAGTTCAATCTCTGGTCAATGGTAATTTCCAGAAAACTGATAATGGGAGATTCAGTGATGGTGATGCCATTGAATGTCAAGGGACAATGGCTAGATGCTCTTTTGCTGAAAATGATCATTTCTGGCACTTGTATGGCACAAGCGTTATTTTCCATTTGTTAGGTCAAATTTGGATATTTGCCAGGTCCTATTACATTTGAACATGAACTATTTCAGTATCTGAGGTATCTGTGGTGAAGGATGCAGAACAGTATGCAGCATTGACTATTCCAATGAGGATAGCAGGGTGATTTGAGACCTCTGGCACTGATCATCCATAACCTTTTGCAAGACATCCCAAGTCCAGGTATGGATCCCATGATCAGGATTATGAGGCATTAGCAGCAAATTTTTGGTGATGAAGGGTGAAAAGCTGAAACCTGTTATGATAACAGTTGGTTTACATGAAAAAGATCTTTCAGGAAAGAACTTGTGTTTCCCTTAAGCAAATTTGAGGACAATGGGAAACCACCTCATGTACCCTTTACCAAGTCATATTTCCCATTGACACTGAAAACGGGAAGCTGTTTTGAACAGCTGAAGAGGAAAGTGGAAAGTGAGTGTTGGAAAGTGAATAGAATGTCTGCCCTTCTGTGGGTTGGAATTACACTTAATAACAGTTTACCAAACCATTTCTGTCTGCAATGTTCAGTTTGAGTACAAAGACTTGACAAGTTCATTACAATGAACTATGTACAGTGCAATACAAAGTATACCAGAATACGCCTGTGTAAGACATTACACTGTCTCCAGATTTAGCAAAACTACGATGAAAATCAATCTTTCATTCTGTGATACTGAGAAACTACCTGTATTTTTGGACATCCAGTTCTAACCACAAAACCTCAAATGTTTAAAGGGCCTTGTCCACTATTTGTACAACTGCCAGTTTAATATAGATTGTGGCTGACATAGGTCAGACAACGTAGGACTGCAGGTTGCACCTTCCTAGTCATTTGCCCTCTGTTTTGCTTTACGCTGTGAAGAATTATAAATCTGTTCAGATCGTTCTGTGCTGCGATGGTAATCATTTCAAATCGACTGTGCTTACATGGTGCGAGAGAAATATAGACAGCATGCTGTTCAGGTAATGCATCTTCCTTTTCCTTTCTAAATAGTGCCCTGTTTAACAAGAATGGTCCTATCCATCTTGATCTGGCCAGCACTCCATCAATCACATAACTGTGATACAGCTACCCCATTAGAAATAATAGTGGTCACGATCATTAGAGGTACATCACAGAGTGGTCCTTGAACTGTGAATTCATATAGCCAGCTCAGCTCGTTGTTTTGTTTCTTCATGTGGACTGATTTAAAAACAACTAGCCACAAAAGTTTAGTCTTAAACAAGAGAGAAGGATAGTTTACCACACAGCTATTGCTATAAGTTACAAAGTAAAAAACAACAAAGTTATTATAGTTCTCATGCTTTTAACAGTTATTACAGTTAGAAAGTACAGATAGAGTTTTAAAAAAAGGAAGGTTAAAGGTCATTACAAAGTTTAAAGTAAGATCAGTCTTTTATGACTTAGTTAATGTTTCTCACTCTGAGGAGGAGAGGTTGAAAACTTAAAGCAGAATTCAGAAGCTGCAACGGCTTATGTATTTGAATGGTTGGAGACTGCTTCCACTGTTTGGCTGAACAGACAGATTCTGGGAGAGAGTAAATGAGCATTTATTTCATTTTCAATGCACTGCAGGTTGTGGTCCTTAGTTCACTATATCATTCTTTATCTTATCTCCTCCCTGTTGAGGACTTTCTCTCTATTTCTCTCTCTATCTCTGGTGGTGTCTTTCAGAGGATTTCTTGAAAGTTTGGTAAAGATCATGTCGCACAGCCTGATTTATATTGATTAAATTTCTAAGATGGCTGTTTTAATGTTGAGAAATCATCCCCAAAAACAAAGTTAGTTATGTTGAAATTTCCTGTGGTGCCCCTTTCTGTCCAGAAGCTTTGCGTTGTCACCCCCTTTGAAGAACCCATTGTGTTGTCCAAGAGTTTATTAAAAACTAAGCATTTTTTTATATTTGTTGCTAAGGAACATATTTCTATTGGCTTTATGACTGACAGTGAATTGACAAGGACTGACGTGTGACTTTGGGGTGGCCATCTACAAAGATGCTATGTCTATTTTTAAAACATCAGATTGTTACAAAATTATCATTGCACAGTTGTGGCAATAGTGAGCAAGGCATATGGAAAGGAAAGCTATTGCACATAAATTAGACCATTGAAGAAAATTCAATAACTTTCAAAGAAAATTAGAAACTATTGAAGATGAAAGATTTGTAGAACTGTAAGGTAAGGCAGACCATGAGCACTAACTGGATAGTTCCTTCAAGGGAACACGCAGGAATGAGAGATAGAATGGCCTCCACCTGAACTTCGTGATTCTATGAATGTTATGACTTTCACTTCTGCATTGGTGACAATAAGAAGCTAGAAGTTCTCCACAACAAAATACAGTCACAAGATAATTGCTTTAAAATTATTGTTATTGGATTAAGAGTGGAAGATAACTACAAGGCACAGACTTTTATAAAGAATTTAACAAAATGCAATCAAACATTGTCAGCCTAATCAGTGGTGAGCTCTATGCTATGCGAAAAAGATTGTAGATGCTGTCGCCAATGGATTCTAGATCAATTTGTAAGACACAGACACTAAAAAGTTAATTCTTCATTTTCGGTGAGTGAAATAAATGCAACAAGGGTTGCTTGCATAAGGAATTTCAGTTTATTTCTTTCACTACTAGAAGGAGTCGCTCCACAACAGATACAGGTCAGCTGTTTTGATTGTAATTGGAAATCAGTTTTGTAACTGGGCTAACCAAAATATATTCTGCACTTTGCCCCTGGAGTATCGGCTCAGGGGGTAAGAAGCCATGTACCATATGTTTGGCTATGAATTTTGAATTTGATGTCATTGACTGCTCATTCACACAACAGCTCCAAATCAAAAGGCTCAGTAATGATTAAGGATTGAATCATGAAATGAGCAGAAATGTGAGGCTATAAAATCACTGCGATATCAAGGATATAAAATTCACAGGCAATACAAAGGTTGACTTTTTTCTTGAAATTCCTACCTTTGGCTTCTTACCAACTGAGCGGGTGGATTATGATATTATGGAGATCTTCACTCCTTACTGTGTCATTGAGTTGGAATGATACAAATCTTATCTCTGTGTTTCTAATTACACGGAATGTCTTATCAAGAATTCAGGTTCTGTCACCAAATTCTGGATTTTCTAAATTTCCAAGTAATTCAACACAATATGGAAGGACACCTGGCTCTCAATAAGTTATCATTGCAAGAGGGCCTTTACAAGAAGGAGGTTCACATAATTCATCAGTCTGCATGCTTTTGTTTGTTCATCAAATGGACTACCTCCCCATAATATCACCATTAAGATAGCTGGTCAGCCACCTTTTTTTGTAACATGGTGTTATCATCCAATTGGTAAAGGACCTGGAGTGGTCAACTGGTTGTCACTTAATGGTAATATATCCCTTTTCAAATTAATTATGATGACTGTGATGACAGCAAGATATTTTAAGATGGATTAGATGTCAAGAGATGCAAATATGAAGGGATTATTTGCAATGTCAGGATAAGATATTCAAGTATTCAGACAAGTTACTATGCTACGATTGCAAAGAATGAAATAGCATGATACAATATTGTTCACTGTGGTAATGTGATAAATTTTTGAAAATTTGACTATACTGCTATGAACAAGACTAAATTAGAAAGACCAGAAGTGTAACAGAAGATCATTTCAGGACGCTGGGATTAGTGTTGTCAGTGAGATTAAAGAAGCAGTTTTAAAGAAAGAAAAATTTGCGTTTATATAACGTTTTTCATGACTTCAGAATGTCCCAAAACATGTTTACAATCAATGCAGCACTTTTGTTGTGTTGTAATTTGGGATAACCAGCAATTAATTGAGTACTGCAAACTCGCGCAAGTAGTAATGTCCTAGCAATCTGCTTCAAGTGATGTTATTTAAGATTTATTTTCTTCGCTTTGCTTCAAAAGTCCCAAAAAACCATTTTCATTCTACCTGAGAGGGCTGAAAAGGTGACAGTTAAAGTTTCCTTCAAAATACAGCTCTTCCAACAGTGTAGCACTCCTTCAATGCAACATTGCTGAGTTAGCTTAGATCTTTGTATGCAAGTCTCCAGTATGGGGCAACCTTCTGAATCATCAGCAAGAGAGCTACCCCCGAAGCTGCAGTTGACATAAAGGGGGTTAATTTCCTGATTTCCTCCTAGCTTCACAACAAGGGTTAAATTAAAAACAAATTGCCTTTACCTTTCATCAGCTCTTTAAGAGCCTCTGATTTGATTGCTAAGCACCCGGTTTCACAAATGTCAAACAGGTGCAGTATTCCATCATTACCTGGACAAGGCTTAGATTTTAGTCAGGGTGGGGGTGGACACTGGGCTTTATGAGGGCTGCCTAGCCAGCAATGCCTTTATCCTATGAATGAATTTAAAAAAAACTTCAGCCTCTCCCTATGGCGCAAACCCTCCAATCCTAGCAACTTCCTTGGAAGTATGTTCTGAATCCTTTCAAGTTTAACAACTTTGAAAAATAAATCTGAAGTTAATTTTTAGCTTGCCTTCTCCTTGACCAATCTATACTTAACCAAATCAGCGTGCCATAAGTACCTTGACAAAGACTGGGGATTACCAATTCCTGTGCCACTGAAATCAGTTTCTCCTTTAAAGAATCTCTCAAAATCCTACAAGATAATTAAATCCTCCATAAAATCTTCCCTTAACCTTTTCTATTGCAAGAACAATGATTAAGAATAATGCAATTCAATGCTACAACATAATATAAAATTTAGCCTCCAGATACAAAGTTATCCTTTTTATTCAGACAGTTCATTGTGCTCTCTGGAACTTATCTTTGTGTCAAACTTGAATCTTCATTGTGGAAAAAGCATTGCCAGTTCAAACATATGTTGGCAAAAGGTTTTTCAGTTCTTTGATATCACTAAGACCTATCAATTAGAAATGAGAGAAGTTTTGATTACTTTCTCGCTTATGTAAGTGTATAAGCTTCTCCTCAAACAAAACTCTGTTAGTCTCATGTCTGTCTCATGTTTGTGAGTTCCCTTTTTCTATGTCTTCTGAATTCTCTATCAGACTTATGATGTCTGGTTTATATTAAGACCTGTAGTTTTGTGTCTCCTCTCTCCACAAGTGGCAATTGAGGTCAAACTGGATGGTCCTTGAAAACTGCTACAGGGACCATGATGAATGGCAGACTCATGCCCATTGACTAACTTCATGCTGCATGCTCAATTGAATGTTATCCATGCCAAGCAATATTCATCCTAGTGATAGTAGGAACTGCAGATGCTGGAGATTTCTGAAGAAGGGTCTAGGCCCGAAACATCAGCTTTCCTACTCCTCTGATGCTGCTTGGCCTGCTGTGTTCATCCAGCTCTACACATCATTATCACACATCACTACCTGTGCTATATTCTGGTTATTGGAAAGACATGGAGTATATTTTTACTGGTGATAAAGCAGTCGATTCTTTATCAATATTGTTAAATTGGAAGTAACAGGCAGATCCTAGAAAAAGGTGAAAGTGTGTCCTCCATTGAAACTAGGAAATGCCACGCTTTAGTTCATTTTCAGATGCCAATGTAAAGAATGGACAGTATTATCACTTATCATTGAATTACATTGAAATGTCAATTTGGGCCCTGGGCCAGGGTTTCTGCTCCATAAAGCCTCCTTCCACTCCATTTGCTGCATCTAATCCAATCAACATAGCCTTCTATTTGTTTTTCCCTCATGTGTTTGTCTGGCTTTGTATTATATAAATCCATGCTCTATGATGGACTGCTCCCTGTGGCAGTGAGTTCATATTGACTTCCTAAAGATATTCTTCCTGAATTCCTTTGAGATTTATTAATGAACAGTCCCGTTCCCTCAGGCTAGGTCTTCTGCATGAGGTGGAGTTCTTTGGGTGGTCAAGTGGTCAGGTCGCTGATCCTCAAAGTGTTTTGTGTCTTGATGGATCAGGAGATGCTGTGCCAAGTCCTTGTCCTCAATTTCACCCCAGTCATGTCAGTATCTGCGTGGTACATTATGACCTGAAGCATATCTTTATAACTTTTCCAAAGCCACCCTTTGAGCATTGGGAGGCTAGTTGGGAAGAGAGAATATGCCTGGTTTTGGTGCATCTGGATGCAATGACCTGTCAATTGGAGTTGGTTTTTTGGGAGCAGAACTTCAATGCTGGTACATGCAGCTTGATGGATGATGCTCACCTTGGTCTGGCAATCCTCCATTTGTCTTCCAGGATTCTATGTTAGAACTGTTGGTGGATGGCCTCACAGATTTTAATGTGACGCTGATAGATAATCAAAGCCTTGCTGCAGTCAAGGACAGTGATCCGTACAACAGCCTAATAAACCAGGACCTTTATCAACTTCCCAAAGTCCCTGTTGCCAAAAATACATTGTGCATCTTGAAGAAAACAGTGCTCACACAGTTGACCCAATACTAGACAAATCCATCAACAGTGATCCTTTGATAGAGGTGGCTGTCAAGATATGGAAAGTACTGCATAGATGGCAGAACCATCCCTCCTATATAAAGTGTCAGTCAAATGACCAGCAGCTTCCTTGTGCAAGAAACATCATTGGGAATGGTGACCACTTCCGTGGACTCCCTCATTTCACTCCAGCTGGATAAGATACCCAATGCATCCCTGCTACTGGGGAAATTGCAATGAGGACCTACAGAGATGCAAATGGTCGGCATGGCACTGCCATGACACCCAATTTTGATGCTTCCACCCCCTTCTGGTCTGCCATGGGAGCTGTAAAACTCCAAGCCCAGTTTCAGTCCACAAGTACAAACATTTTGAAGGCATCTGTCCTATCAAATCCTTTCATAGTGTGAAAGATCTTTATGTGGCCACCTCCAAACTTCTTACATTACCCAATATCACAGAATTGTTACAGTGATTAAAAGATCATTGAGCCCAATGTGTCTGTACCAACACTCTAAATAAGCATTATGACTCTCTTACCTTTTCCATGTAATTCTGAATATTGTTTCTATTTAATTAATCAACCAATAATTCATTTTAAGTAATTAACTAAGTCCCAAATCCCTCAAGTGAATGTGTCTGAACCATACATCCAGGCAATACATTCCAGACCCTAGCTACAAATGTTCTTCTTCACATTAAATTTACTGTGGGCTGTATCCTACCTTACTTTATTAACTAAGTCTAAGACACATTGAGCTTTTCAAAGGATTTCCACCATGAGACCTAGCAAGTTTTCTCATCATATTTTACCAAACTTGACTAATTAACTATCTAGTTCATTCCTCGGCCAGTGTAAGTGTTACGCTCTATCTCTGCAACTGAACCCATCTCCCTTCTAGCCTAAGACCAGATTTACTTCTGGGGGATGCATAAACATTCATGTCCCACAAACTGAGTATGCACCATCTTCATTCCACTGTAACTCTCACAGTAACCCTGCTGTCAGTGTTATTCATTGCAAACCATTTCACATTACTCACTTTTCTGTCCCACAGGTGCCATCAGCACTACCTTATCTCTGTGGTGAAACAGTTAGCTCCCTTAGAAACGACCTCTTCCATCCCTCAGACTGCAGCCCCCATCTGGAGATTAATTTGCCGAGTCTCATTCTTATGGCAGCATCTGCCCTTACACTCCATGGTGAGGACTACTCCCTTGAGGCTTTGAAACATGGCTGCCTGCTTGCTGCACATGCAGTGTGTTTGGTGTGAGGCTGCTGATACACGGCACAGGAGTGAGATTAGAGCAGCAAACTGCTGTAAAACAAAATGTTCACCAACTTGACTGAGGACTACTGACCAACAAGGTAAGCGTCCTAGTTGTGTGACTAAGCTAATTACGACGTATGACAATGCAAGACAAGGCATGATTGGTGCAAGCACACAGGTAGGTACTAAGTGAGTGAGTGCTATGAGAACGGTCCTGAGATAGAACCTCATCCCATACATTAGATAAGTCCCTGTTCCAGCTCATAAAGCCTCCCTGCTGGTTGCCACTGCAATGCAAGTCTGCCCTTCCAGAACAGTTTCAGGGCCTGGTAAATGCCAGGTGACATTGTTCATACATGAAGGGTGACACAGCTATTGCCCATCAATCATGACACGTCATGCAGTTTAGTGATGTACAATATAGTAGCCCTTCAGAGCAAGCAGCTAGCTGAATTTGCTAGGTACCCACTCTGATTTTTATGCCAACTTTTCTCAATTTCTAACAACTCTCTGCTGCCTAGCAAGAAATTCACTACACTGACAGAACCATGAAAGATTAGAATTCCTACAGTGTGGGAACAGGCCCTTCGGCCCAACAAGTCCACACTGACCCTTGGAGCATCCCACCCAAACCCATCCCCCTATAACCCACACACCCCTGAACACTATGGGCAATTTAGCATGGCCAATCCACCTAGCCTGCACATCTTTGGACTGTGGGAGGAAACCGGAGCACCCGGAGAAAACCCACGCAGACACAGGGAGAATGTGCAAACTCCACACAGACGGTCACCTGAGTCTAGAATTGAACCCAGGTCCCTGATGCTGTGAGGCTGCAGTGCTAACCACTGAGCCACCGTGCTGATGTAGATGTAGAAACATGCTCCTGACATTGAGATAGGCCTCGTCGAACTTCTCACCTGATGTTGCCACAAATCTCACCATAGCCCATATTGTTCAGGCTCCTGTAAAATTCCACCCTTCATTTTCCTTGCAATCTTCAGTACTTATTGTCCTTTCTCACGATGCAGATTAAGATCTCTGTGGTGACGTTTCTGTCTTATGTTGTTTACAACAATTATATGCACCTTTCAATGAACTCGAAAAATAATGCGCTCTCCTAAGAAGTCCCAACATTTCTTAAATACACATTTTGACCAGAGTTCTTTACTTATCAAAATTATGCTGTGGTACCTTAATGCCCTAGCCTGTGAAATGATACTTCTCACGGTGCAAAAGATTAGAACTTTTAGCTTTGATTTTATTGTCAGGTTTTGAAGTGGAGGTTAATTGTTCCACAAACTTCTGATGCACCTTTTTGTGTTATTTTGCTTTTTGAAAATATACTTTATTTATAAAAAGTCTCTCAATATTTACATTGACACAAAAGCAGTTCTGTTCTACACAGTTGCATATTAAGTAAACACACATTGGAGATTGACTATACGCAAACCAAAGACCTCTGTTACACACACAGTACTAATATTCACATATATTCGACACACTAGGAGAGTCCAGTAACTGAACAGACCCCCATTTACCTTTAGCAGGAAGACCTCAGACCATGGCCTTTCCCCAACGCACCTTGGCAGTAGCTGCCCCATGCTTTAATGCGTCCCTCAGCGCATAGTCCTGGACCTTGGAATGTGCCAGTCTGCAAAACTTAGTCAAGATCAATCCCTTGTTCTAGAAGACTGACAAGTTTTGGGCAGACCAAATAGCATCTTTCACCGAGTTGATGGTCCTCCAGGCACAATTGATGTTTGTCTCAGTGTTCATCCAGGGAACAGACTGTAGAGCACAGGGTCCTGCATCAGAGCTGCTTGGAATGATCCACAACAAAAAGTATTACATATTTCTAGACCCTAGCTAATTACTGGGGTTCTATCTGTGCTCTGTGCTGCGAAGGATGGGACTGGCCTCGCTGCCTTGGAATGCTCTAAGTAGATGGACTTTTCCGTATCACCCATCCTTCGTAGAGAAATTTGTAATGAGAAACACCTTTGACCACAAATCCATCGGGAAGTGGTCAGCACATAGCGTCATTGAGACCCTGAGGAAAAGGAGAGGGTGAATCCTATGGCATAGTTCCCTGAGCAGACTCTCAAAGTCATTTGGCTGAATGTCTCATTACCAGAACTTTTCAACAACCACCAAGACATCGCTTGGCTGGTGGTGAGAAGGGCACTACCTGCCAGATCCTTTCTGTACACCCAGTCAGCCTGCACCATCGCATGCTGTCCTCATAGAGACTGTGGAGGGGTACACGCAGTCACACAAACCTCTGATGCAACTTCTGAACCATAACTACCACTATGTTAGCACTTATCTGTTGAACAGCCTCCAAGACACCCTGTTCCTGTGGTCTAATATATGATACCTGTGAGGCCCTGTGTTTGTCCTTACATGGTACTGGTGGAATATATCAGTAGAGCAACAGTGACCATCATTTTGGCGAAGACTTCAGTTCTTCCACTGAAGAGTTGTTGTGAGGGGAAATTATGGGCCCTTTCCTTATACTCAGTCCAAGAGTCAAACACCACCACTCTTCAGGCCATGCTAAGGTAGCTGTGCCCAGTGTTGAAGCACTTCATATTGGAATCATTGGCACAGAACTCATCTTCCTTTTTCTGCAGTCTCTTCCATCTGCTCCTGCACATTCAATAGACCACGTTGGCACTATACCCAATATTTGCTGCTGCCAACTTAACAAATTTGCAGAATCAAGTGAAAGAACAGTGCAAGTGTGGTGGCATCATTTGCACAGTTTGACCTTCTGTTCACAAATGAGTGAGGATGCAAACTGATAAGAATCATGATCTTGGGCTAAAACTACAAACAGTAATCCTCAGCAGTTCATCATAGAATCCCTACAGTGTGTAAGCAGGCCAGTTGGCCCATCAAATCCACACCAACTCTCTGAAGAACATCCCTCCCAGACCCAACCCCTACCCTATCCTAGGGCATTTACCATCCTAGACACAATGGGCAATTTAGCATAGACAGTCCAACTAACTTACACATCTTTGGACTGTGGGTGGAAACCGGAGCACCTGGAGGAACTCATGCAGATATGGGGAGAATGTGCAAACTCCACACAGACAGTCACCTGAGGCTGGAATTGACCCTGAGTCCCTGGTGCTTTGAGGCAGCAATACTAACCACTGAGCCACCATGCTGCCCTAATTGCTCACATTTGTAGCAACTTTATAAATGAACAATAACTCTGAGTGTGCAGAGTGCTGTTCTCACTACTTATTAGAATACAGCAAATAATATCCATGAAGGAGGCTATCGCTTATTTATTTAAACTGTATTGAATTTAGGCATATTGAGACATCAGGCAAATTACTTTGTGCCTTGGTCATGTCCTCTAAACTTTTCAATTCAAATAGGGGCAAAGAGTACACGAGCAGGAGGTTACGTTGAACTTATATGGGGCACTGGTTAGATCTCATTAACAATTGAGTTCTGCACACCACACTGTAGGAAGAAGGCGAAACTATTACAGTGTTAATATGTCTAGAGGATAGTTCCTATGGTGAGATGTTTCAGTTATGAGAACAGATTGGTGAAGTCGGGAGTATTCTCCTCAGAAACAAAACATTGAGAGGAAATTTGATAGAAGTTTTCAAAATCATATGGAGCCTGATCAGAGTAGATAAGGAGAAACTGTTGCTACCAACAAAAGGCTCGAGAATCAAAGGGGACAGATTTAAAATGTTTTCCAAAAGAAGCAAATGTTATATGACAGAAAAGAAACATTTTCACATGGTGAGTAGTTAAAAGGGTGTTGGTTAGCTCAGTTGGGTGGACAGCTGGTTTGTGATGCAAAGTGATGCCAACAGCTTCATGTAGCAAACACACTGCTTGGCCATGTCTAAGAATCAAAGGGGGAAAGTGCTTAGTAGTGTGAATGTGGACTACAGACAGTAAGGGTGCCACCGCAGTTTTTGAAGGTGCTAGTTTGATTACAGTCCAGTGACTTAAGTCCAGTATTTAATCCTACAAGGGTTGGGAATCCCTGCCCGTAGAGCTGAGGATTGATCAATGATCAGTCCTGCAAATCACGTGCAAGCATTACAGGAAGGTCAGTCAGGTACTGTTGTCACTTCAGTCAAGGGTTGGGGCTACAGTCAGCCCTAGGAGTTTGGTGGTTAATAATCAAGGGCTGTCCATGGAATCCTGGGGAATGCAGGCAGTCCAAGTATGGGCATGAGCTGCTGGTCACTCGGTCTGGTGGAAATAACAAATTGAGTGAGACCTTACAGTGAATGGGAAGGGACTGGAAAGGCACGGGTGGAAAATTTAAGCAGGTAACAGTTATTCTGGCCTCCAAACAGGAGAGTGTAAGGCCTGTGCGGGCACAGAAAATTTCCAGAATCATGAGTTGTGGTGATAAAGTGAGCAGATTCATAATGCTGTCCATGCTGGGTGGGTCTGATGGTGAGACATAAGGCTATAAGAATTTGGAATAGGAGTAGGCCATTCGACTCTTTAAGCCTGCTCTGCCATTCAATAGGATCGTGGATGAACTGACATTCCTTATATCCAAGCAGCATCATAGGAGCAGGAAAACTTGACATTTCCGGCCTAAACCCTTCATCAGAAATGGGGGAGGGGAAGAGGGTTCTGAAATAAATAGGGAGAGAGGGGGAGGCGGATAGAGGATGGATAGAGGAGAGGATAGGTGGAGAGGAGGCAGACA
>JAHRHZ010000111.1:2291424-2303304 GCA_024137785.1 Ginglymostoma cirratum | reverse complement strand
GGGTTTAGGCCCGAAACATCAAGTTTTCCTGCTCCTATGATGCTGCTTGACCTGCTGTGTTCATCCAGCCCCATGCTTGTTATCTCGGATTCTCCAGCATCTGCAGTACCTTTTATCTCTCATTCCTTATATCCACTTTCCTGTATTTTCCCCATTTCCCTTGATTCCCCTGCTGATCAAGAATCTACCTTACTCAGCCTTAAATATACACAAAGACTCTGCCCCACAGCTCTCTGTGGCATGAAGTTCCGACACCCGCTGAGAGAAGAAATTCCTCCTCATCTCAGACTTAAATTGGCACCCCTGTATTCCAAGACCATGCCCTCTGATCCTAAACTCTCCCATGAGGGAACATCCTCTCAGAATTTACTTTCTCAAATGCTCCAATATATTTTAATGAGACTTCCTCTCATTCTTCTAAATTCCAGTGAGTAGGGTCCCAATCTGTTTATAAGATTGAAAAGAGTGTCCTTGCAGTTGGCATAGCCTTGAAGCAGTCTGGAAGAGTGTCTTCGCAGTCAATGTCACAGTGAAGCAGTCTAGGAAGAATGTTCATCCAGTTGAAGCAGTCTGGAAATGGTATTCTTGCAGACAGTGTCACAACAAATCAGTCTGGGAATGGGTCCTTGCAGTTGGAGTCACAGTGAAGGGGTCTGGGAAGGTGTCCTCGCAGTCAGTGACTTGATGAAAGTTTAGGAAGAGTACCCTTGCAGTTGACGTCGCAGTGAAGCAGTCTGACAAGAGTGTCCTGCTTGTTGGGAAGAAACAAAGAGTGACATCACAGCAAAATCAGTGTATTCTTACCCTATTGCAGGAGTAGACACTCCACGGGAGAGACCTGATTGATAAGTAGTAGGTAAGGTCAGGTAATATTCATAATTTTTATCATTTATAGACTCTTTGTGGTTTATTGTTTCTAACAGCTGTATTCTGTAGCAATGAGGAGCAGGAAAGAATGGCCCTAGAAAATTTGATATGATTTGATATTAATCCAAAAGGTTTAATTTAAAGGGGTAAATTATGGCAGGAGAATTCAAAGCCAAGGTATACTTATCCTGCTCTGTGGAGGAAGCTGCGGACATTTCTAATCCCCAGGGCCAGCATGTGTTCAGAAAGTATCTCTAGGGCTGGATCAGCACCTGGGGACGCTGTGAAGCATTCCTGAAGCTGAGAAAATTGTGGATAGCTCATACAGAAATGTGGTCACAACACAGACTAAAAGTCTACAAGCAGAAAGGGACTGTGTGACCACCAGGCAAAGTAAGAGGACTAGGTAGTCAGTGCAGGAATCCCCTGTGACCATTCACTGAAAAACAGATACACTGCTTTGGATATTGTTGAGGGGAATATCGTCTCAGGGGAAAACAACAACAGCCAAACTTGTGGCACCACAGTTGGCTCTACTGCACCGGAGAAGAGCAAAAATTGTGGAAATGAAATAGTTACGGGGATTCAATTGTGAGGGGAATAGGTAAGTGTTCCAATGGCCACAACTGAGACTCCAGGATGGTATGTTGCCTCCCTGGTGCTAGCGTTAAAGATGTATTAGAGTGTCTATAAGACAACCTGGAGGAGGAAGGAACACAGCCAGTTGTAGAGGTTTGACATTAGTTTTAAAAAATGGGATGAACTCCAAAAAACAGAATGTAGGGAGCTAGGAAACAAGTCGAAAAGTAAGAGCTCAAAGTTGGTTATCTCAGGCTTACTAACAGAGCTATGTACGAGCCAGAGTAGAAATATCTGATGAACACATAACTGAAGAGATGGTATGGGAGGACAGTTTAAGATTCCAGTGGCATTGGGACTGGTTCGAGGGAAGGTAGGACCAGTACAAGCTGGATATATCTCAGCAGTTCCGGGATGGAGGCCAGATGGGGTGTATTTGCCAGTGTGGTTGGTAAGGGTATAAACTAAATTGGCAGATTGTTGGGAACCTATGCAAGAAATCAGAGGAACAGGAATCAAGGACAAGAATGAAAGACAGGAAAGAGAATGAGAGAAGTGGTAGACAGAGGAATCAAAGGCCCGAAGCAAACAAGGCCACAGTCAAAAATAGTGGGAATGAGACAAGGAATAATAAAAACCTTCAAGGCATTGTGTCTGAACCCATGGAGCTTTCAAAATAAAGTGGATGAATTGATCACGTAAATAGATGCATACTGGTATGATATGGTTGGGATTACAGAGACATGACTGCAGGATGACCAGGGTATTCAGTAGTTAGGAAGGACAGACAAAAAGGAGAAGTTGCAATACTGGTTAAAGATCATATGAACATTAGCTCAGACATTGTAGAATCTCTGGGTAGGATTGAGAAATACCAAGGACAAAAAAACATTAATAGAGTTTGTATGTAGACCACCAAACTTTAATGGTGATGTTGGGAACAGTATCAGGCAGGAAATTAGAAATGCGTGCTATAAAGGAACATTTTTAACTGTGGGCGACTTTAATCTGCGTGTGGATTGGTGAATCAAATTAGCCACAATTCCATAGCGGATTAATTCCTAGAATGTATATGAATGATTTTCTGGACTAAGATGTTGAGGAATCAAATAGAAAACAGAACATCTTAGTCTCAGTATTATGTAATGAGAAAAGTTTAGTCGGTAATGTGGTTCTAAGAGACCCCTTGGGGATGATATGATGTCATTTAATAGAAAGTGATGGAGGCTGGTATAATTCCAACATTTAAAAGGCATCTGGATGGGTATATGAATAGGAAGAGTTTAGGGGCATATGGGTCAAATACTGACAAATGTGATCAGATTCATTTAGGATATCTGGTTGGCATGGACGAGTTGGAACATAGGATCTGTTTCTGTGCTGTGTATCTCTATGACTCTATGACTAGGGTCTGAATCTTAATAAGGGAATCGTAATGGCTTGAGGTGTGAGTTGGCTATGATGGCTTGGGAAAGGTTACTGAAAGGAATGACGGGGACAGGCAATGGTAAATATTTCAAAGGGCAAATAGGTGAATAAGTAGCCAAACTGTGGCTTACAAGGGAAGGTAGACACATATTAGATGCAAAAAAGGGGCGTACAAATTGGCATTAAAACAATATACCTGAGAATTGGGAAAAGTTTAGAAGTCAGCAATGCAGTACCCAGGAATTGATTATCAAGGGAAAAATAGAGTAAGAGAATAAACCTGAAAGGAACTTAGGAACTGACTATAAAAGTTTCAGTGGGTACGTAAAGAGAAAAAATCATTGGTGAAAACTAATGTAGGTCCCTTACAGTCAGAAGCAGGAGCGTTTACAATCAAGAACAAAGAAGTGGCTGACAAACTACATTCATATTTTGCGCTGCCTTCACAAAGGAGGACACAAAACAAAATCCCAGAAATGATGGGGAACACACAGTTTATTGAGGTGGAGGAACTGAAGTAAATCTGCATTAGTAAGAAATGATGTTGGAGAACTTGATGAGATTGAAGGCTAAAAAATCCCCAGGGCCTAATAACTTACATCACAATGTGGCCCTAGAAATAGTGGATGCATTGCTGGTCATCTTTCAAGGTTCTTTAGACCTTGGAAGAATTCCTATAAATTGGAGGGTAGCTAATGTAACCCCACTATTTAAAAAGCAAGACAGAGAGAAAACAGGGAATTATCAATCAATGAGTCTGGCATCAGTAATGGGGAAGATGCTAGAGTGTATTTATGAGGATAAAGAGGGTTTTAAGATGGTAGCCTAGACTACTGAAGTTCTGTAGGTGTCAGTGCTGTGTGACCATAACTATTCACCTTATACCTTAGTGATTTGGACGAAGGAACTGAAGGCATTGTTGCTAAGTTTTCAGATGACACAAAGACAAGACAAGGGACAGGTAATGTTGAGGAATTGGGAGGCTGCAAAAAGACTTGGCCAGGAAAGGAAAGTAGCAAATAACTGGTAGATGGAATACAGTGTGGAAAAGTGTGCGGTTATGCACATTTGTTGGAAGAAGAAATGGAGAAAGGTTTGAGAAAACAAAGCACAAAGGAACTTAGAAGTCCTAATTCAGGATTCTTTTAAGGTTAACATGTAGGTTCAGTCGGCAGTTAGGAAGGCAAATGTAATATTAGCATTCATTTCAAATAGGCTAGGATACAAGATGAGAGATGTACTGCTGAGCCTGTATAAAGGTCTGGTTCAGACCACATGTGGAATATTGAGAGTAATTTTGGGCCCTGTACCAAAGCAGAGATGTGTTGTCATTGGAAGGAGTCCAAAGGACGTTTACAAGAATGATCCCAGGGATGAAGAGATGAGAAGTGGTTATGGACTCTGGGCCTGCGCTTGATGGAGTTTAGAAGGATGAAGTGGAATCTCAATGAAATTTACAGAATACTGAAGGGCTTGGATAGAGTGGATGTGGAGAAGATGTTTCCACTAGTAGGAGTAAACTAGGACTTGAGGGCAAAGTTTCAGTTAGACAACACTTTAGAACTGAAATGAGAAGCAATTTCTTCAGCCAGAGGGTGGTGAACCTATGGAACTGATTGTCGCTGAAGACGGTGGAGGCGAAGTCTTAAATGTATTTAAGGCAGAGATAGATAGGTTCTTGATTGATAAGGGAATCAAAAATTACAGGGAAAAGGTAGTAAAATGGTGTTGAGAAACATATCAGCCATTATCAAGTGAGGGAGCAGGCTTGGACTGCATTACCTAATTTGCTCCTTTATGTATGTTTTTCTCAAGGAGTTTACATCAGAATACTTAGAAAACAATAGTAGAATCAGACACTGTGAGCATGGATTTACAAAAGGGATATCATCCTTAACAAAGCTTCAAGGACGTAATTGGTAGAGTTCGTCAGGGGAGCCAGTGGGTGTGATTTATTTGGACTTTCAGAAGGCTTTCGATTAAGTCCAACATGAGAGATGAATGTGTAAAATTAAAGCACACGGGATTGGGTTCATGGGATTGAGGAGTAATATATTGAGATGAATAAAAAATTGTTTAGCCAACAGGCTAGGAGAAGGCAATAGCCTAGCAGCATTATTGCTGGACTATTAATCCAGAGACCCAGGTAATGTTCTGGAGACACAGATTCTAATCCTGCCACAGCAGATGGTGGAATTTGAATTCAATATAATACTGAATTTCAATTAAGAGTCTACTGATGACCATGAAATCATTGCCAATTGTTGGGAAAACCCGTCTGGTTCATTGATGTTCTTCAGGGTAGGAAATATGCCATCCTGCCTACATGTGAGACTAGACCCATAGCAATGTGGTTGACTTTCAGTTGCCCCCTGAAATAGTCTAGCAAGCCATTCAGTTGTACCAAATGCTACAAAGTTTTGAAGAAATGCAACCAGATGGATCATCTGGCATCGACCTAGATACCAAAAAGGCAATGGCAGAAACAGTCCTGTTGACCTCGTAAAGTCATCCTTACTAACATCTGGGAGCTGGTGCCAAAATTGGTTCAGCAGTCTCACAGACTAGTTAAGCAACAGCCTGACATAATCATACAGAATCAAACCTTACAGAAAATGTCCCAGATACCATCATCACCATCCTTGGATATATCCTGTCCCCCAGCAGGGCAGATGCAGCAGCAGTGGTGGCACAATGGTATACAGTTGGGAGGAAGTTGCCCTGGAAATCCTCAACATTGACTCTGGACCTGATGAAGTCTCATGGCTTCAGGTTAAACATAGTCAAGGGAAACTCCTGCTGATTACCACATACTGTCCTCCGTCAGCTGATGAATTGGTACGCCTCCATGTTGAACAATGCTTGGAGGAAGCACTGAGGATAACAAGGGCACAAAATACACTCTGGGTAGGGTATTTCAATGTCTACTACAAAGAGCGATGTGGCAGCAGTACTACTGATAGAGTTGTTTGTGTCCTAAAGGACATAGCTGCTGGGCTAGGTATGGTGAGAGAACCAACAATAAGGAAAAACATACTTACCAATCTGCCAGCTGCTGATGCATCTGTCCAAGGTGGTATTCGTAAGAGCAACCACCGTTCAGTCCTTGTGGAGGCGAAGCCCCAACTTCACATTGAGAATAACCTCCATTGTGTAATGTGACACTATCACCATGCTAAATGGGACAGACTTTGAAAAGGTCTAGCAACTCAAGAATGGGTATCCATGAGGTACTGAATTGTACTCTAGTACAACGAATCGGATCTAAGCTCTGCAGTTCTGCCACATCAATTAAATGACTCACTGGAGGAGAAGGCTTCACAAATATCCTCATCCTCAATGATGGAAGACCCCAGGACATTAGTGCAAAAGATAAAGCTGAAGCTTTCACAGCAATCTTCAACCAGAAGTGCCTAGTGGATCATCCATCTTGGACTCCTCCAGTTGTCCCCAACAATATAGATACCAGTCTTTGACCAAATTGATTCATTCCACATGATATCAAGAAATGGTTAGAGCCTGGATATTGCAAAGACAACGAGCCCTGAGATAACATTCCAGCAATAGCACTGAAGGATTGTGCTTGAGAACTTGCCGCTTCCCTAGTCAAGCTGTTCAAATACACTTGCAAGACTCAAATTCAAAAGCAGGACAAAGCCAATTACTGCCCCATCAGTTTACTTTCAATCATCAGTAAAGTGATGGAAGGTGTCATCAACAATGCTATCAAACAGCATCTGCTCAGCAATAATCTGTTTAGTGACACCCAGGTTTCGCCAGGAGCACGCAGCTCCTGACATCATTGCAGCCTTGGTTCAAACATGAACAAAGGAGCTGAATTCCAGAGGTGAGAGCTACAGCCTTTGACATCAATGCTGCATTCGACTGAGTGTGGCATCACAGGGCCCTGGCAAAACTGGAATCAATGGGAATCCGGGGGTAAATTCTCAAGTGGTTAGAGTCATATCTGACACATTGGAAGATCATCTTGATTGTTGGAGGTCAGTCATCTCAGCTCCAGGACATGCTCTTCAGGAGTTCCTCAGGGTAGTGTCCTAGCTCCAACCATCTTCAGCTGCTTCATCAATGACCTTCCCTCCATCATAAGGTAATTTATAGGATTGGCCGAAGGACTAAAAGTTAATGATGATATTCAACAGCTGTATGAGAAGATAGATTGTATAGAATGGGCTGAAGGGTTAAAATTGTTGATACTGCCAAGCTGCATGACCTTGGATGCGTCCTGTGAGCATTCATGTTAGTGCGGCAGACAGCACGATTAAAAACAACCTGCTTTCTGTACAAGCCAGCAGTTTCATCTATTGTATCTGTTGTTTTCTGTATTGGTTGTTTGTGATACTGTATGAGAGAGAGAGAATTTCATTCCAAGGCTGCTGGGCCTCACCTCAGACTGGAGTCATGAATGGTGCCAGGAACGAACCTAAGTCTCAAGACCAGCCATCAATCAAGGGGTCCCTAAAGGGCGGAGGGACGTGAGACTTGTTGCTTGTTTTTTTTTTCGCTTCCATTTATTTTACCACTACAATAAATTATTCATATTTAAGCAAGTTGCTGTTGTTGAGCTTTCCCTTAATTATATTTACCCAAATCTGAAAAGAACTGTTTCGATACGTGCTGTGATCCAAGACAGGTCAGAAGTGAGGATTTTTGCCAATGATTGAGCAACTTTCAACACCATTTGCGACTCCTCAATACTGAAGCAGTCCATGTCCAAATATAACAAGACCTGGACAATATCCAGACTTGGGCTGACAAGTGGCAAGCTATGACCATCACCAGTAAGAGACAATCTAACCACTGCCCCTTGACATTCAATGGTGTTACCATCACTGAATCCCACACTATCAACATCCTAAGGGTTAACATTGACCAGAAATTCAACTGGACTCACCACATTAACACAGTGGCTACAAGAGCAGGCCAGAAGCTAGGAATACTGTGGCAAGTAACTGACCTCCTGACTCCCCAAATCCTGTCCACCATCTACAAGGCACAAGCCAGGAGTGGGATGGAATACTCTCCATTTGCCTGGACGACTGCAGCTCCAACAACATTCAAGAAGCTTGACACCATCCAGGACAAAGCAGCCCACTACATTGGCACTACATCCACAAGCATCCATTCCCTCCACCACTGATACTCAGTAGTAGTAGTGTGTACTATCTACAAGATGCACTGCAGAAATTCACCCAAGATCCTCAGACAGCACCTTCCAAACCCATGGCCACTTCCATCTAGTAGGACAAGGGCAGCAGTTATATGGGGACATCACCACCTTCAACATTCTCTCCAAGCTACTCACCATCGTCGTTACTTCACTGTCGCTCTGTCAAAATCCTAGAATTCCCTCCTTAATGACATTGTGGGTCAACCCACAGCAGGCAGACTACAGCTGTTCAAGAAAGTAGCTCACCATCATCTTCTCAAGGGCAACAAGGGGCGGGTAATAAATTCTGGCCAGCTAATGATGCCCACATCCCACCAACGAATAAATAAATTAGTAAAAACAAAGCATCGGAATAAATGGGTCTTATTCGGAATGGCAGGCAGTGACTATTGGAGTGCTGCAGGTACCTAGCTATTCATAGTATATGTCAATGGTTTAGATGAGAGAGCTAAATGTAATATCTCAAAATTTGTAAATGACACAAAGCTGGGTAGAAGGGTGAGCTGTGAGGAGGATTCAGAGATTTTGCAGAATGATTTAGAAGGACGAAGTGAGCGGAGAATGGATAAATGTGCGGTTATCCACTTTGGTAACGAAGGCAGATAATTGGTTGAATAGTTGTACATTGAGAAAGGGGTATGTTCAATGAGACCTCGGTGTCCTGGCATACCACAGAAACATAGAATCCCGACATTACAGATAGAGGCCATTCAGCCTATCTCCTCCACACGCCCCTCTGAAGAGCATCCCACATCCTCCTCCCATCCCCGTAACCCCACACTTATCACAGTTCACCCATCTAGTCTGCACAACCCTGGATAGCAAGGGACAATTTAGCATGGCCAATCCATCTAACCTGCACATCTTTGGACAATAGGATGAGACCAGAACACCTACTGGAAACCCACGCAGACACTGGGAGGACTGAAAATTCCACACAATCGCCCAAGTATAGAATCAGACCTGGCTCTTTGGTCCTGTGCAGCAGCAGTGCTAACCAGTGAGCTACCATGCTGCTCCAAAGTAATTCAAAATAAGTGTGTAGCTCCAGCAGGAAATAAAGGCAAATTGAATATTGGCCTTCACAGAACATAGAACATAGAACATTACAATGCAGTACAGGCCCTTCGGCCCTCGATGTTGGGCCAACCTGTGAAACCAATCTGAAGCCCATCTAACCTACACTATTCCATTATCATCCATATGTTTATCCAATGACCATTTAAATGCCCTTAAAGTTGGCGAGTCTCCTACTGTTGCAGGCAGGGCGTTCCACATCTTTACTACTCTCTGCGTAAAGAACCTACCTCTGACATCTGTCCTATATCTATCACCCCTCAATTTAAAGCTATGTCCCCTCGTGCTAGCTGTCACCATCCGAGGAAAAAGGCTCTCACTGTCCACCCTATCTAGTCCTCTGATCATCTTGTATGTCTCTATTAAGTCACCTCTTAACCTTCTTCTCTCTAACGAAAACAGCCTCAAGTCCCTCAGCCTTTCCTCATAAGACCTACCCTCCATACCAGGCAACATCCTGGTAAATCTCCTCTGCACCCTTTTCAATGTTTCCACATCCTTCCTATAATGCAGCGACCAGAACTGCACGCAATACTCCAAGTGCGGCCACACCAGAGTTTTGTACAGCTGCAACATGACCTCACAGCTCCGAAATGCAATCCCTCTATCAATAAAACCTAACACACCATACGCCTTCCTAACAACCCTATCAAGCTGGGTGGCAACTTTCAGGGATCTATGCACATGGACACCGAGATCTCTCAGCTCATCCACACTACCAAGAATCTTGCCATTGGCCCTGTACTCTGTATTCCTGTTACTCCTTCCAAAGTGAATCACCTCACACTTTTCCGCATTAAACTCCATTTTCCACCTCTCAGCCCAGCTCTGCAGCTTATCTATGTCCCTCTGTAACCCGCAACATCCTTCCGCACGATCCACAACTCCACCAACTTTAGTGTCAACCGCAAATTTACTAACACATCCTTCTACGCCATCATCCAGGTCATTAATAAAAATGACAAACAGCAGTGGCCCCAAAACAGATCCTTGCAGTACACCACTAGTAACTGGACTCCAGTTTGAATATTTCCCATCAACCCACCCTCTGTCTTCTTACAGCTAGCCAATTTCCGATCCAAACCGCTAAGTCACCCTCAACCCCATGCCTCCTTATTTTCTGCAATAGCCTACCGTGGGGAACCTTATCAAACGCTTTACTGAAATCCATATACACCACATCAACCACTTTACCCTCATCCACCAGTTTGGTCACCTTCTCAAAGAACTCAATAAGGTTCGTGAGGCATGACCTACCCTTCACAATACCGTGTTGACTATCCCTAATCAAGTTATTCTTTTCTAGATGATTATAAGTCCTATCTCTTATAATCCTTTCCAACACTTTACCCACAACTGAAGTAAGGCTCACTGGTCTATAATTCCCAGGGTTATCTCTACTCCCCTTCTTGAACAAGGGGACAACATTTGCTGTCCTCCAGTCTTCTGGCACTATTCCTGTAGACAATGACGACATAAAGATCAAAGCCAGAGGCTCTGCAATTTCCTCCCTGGCTTCCCAGAGAATCCTAGGATAAATCCCATCCAGCCCAGGGGACTTATCTATTTTCACACTTTCCAGAATTGCTAACACCTCCTCCTTATGAACCTCAATCCTGCCTTGTCTAATAGCCTGTATCTCAGCATTCTCCTCGACAACATTGTCTTTTTCATGTGTGAATACTGACAAAAAATATTCATTTAGTGCCTTTCCAATCTCTTCGGACTCCACGCACAACTTCCCACTACTGTCCTTGACCGGCCGTAATCTTACTCCAGTCATTCTTTTGTTCCTGACATACCTATAGAAAGCTTTAGGGTTTTCCTTGATCCTACCTGCCAAAGAATTCTCATGTCCCCTCCTGGCTATTCTTAGCTCTCTCTTTAGGCTGTTCCTGGCAAACTTGTAACTCTCAAGCGCCCTAACTGAGCCTTCACAACTCATCTTTACATAAGCCTCCTTCTTCCTCTTGTCAAGAGATTCAACTTCTTTTGTAAACCACGGTTCCCTTGCTCGACCACTTCCTTCCTGCCTGACAGGTACACATTTATCAAGGACACTTTTCCGCATTAAACTCCATTTGCCACCTCTCAGCCCAGCTCTGCAGCTTATCTATGTCCCTCTGTAACCTGCAAGTCAGGATTTGTTGTCCTGATAGTGACAAAAGCAAAAGCAGAGCCACTCTGACAGGAATCCTTTCAATGTCTCGGATCGGTGAATGTCCTTGAACAAACTCCACACTTCAATTGTGCCCAGCCCTTGCAGTTTCCTTCCCCATCCTATGCATCCTAAATCTTGCCTAATTGCCTCATAAATGCCTTTCCCCCAGGTATAACTCTTGCCCTGCAATATATACCTATCCCTTTCCATTGTTAAAGTAAATGTAACCAAATTGTGGTCGCTATCACCAAAGTGCTCACCTACCTCGAATTCTAACACCTGGCCTGGATGTGCAGAGGGATCTTGGTGTCCAGGTACATAGATCCCTGAAAGTTGCCACCCAGGTTGATAGTGCTGTTAAGAAGGCATACGGTGTGTTAGGTTTCATTGGTAGAGGGATTGAGTTCCGGAGCCGTGATATCATGCTGCAACTGTACAAAACGCTAGTGCGGCCTCACTTGGAATATTGCGTACAGTTCTGGTCGCCCCATTACAGGATGGATGTGGAAGCATTGGAAAAGGTGCAGAGGAGATTTACCAGGATGTTGCCTGGTCTGGAGCGAAGGTCTTATGAGGAAAG
>JAHRHZ010000111.1:2207169-2285710 GCA_024137785.1 Ginglymostoma cirratum | reverse complement strand
CATTGGCCACCACACTGCAAATGGGAAAATACAGCCTCCTGTACATGGCCAATTTACCTAACCTACACTTCTTCAGACTTTGAGAGGAAACCGGAGCACCTGGTGGAAACACACGCAGAAACAGGGAGGATGTGCACACGGCACATAGACAGTCACTAAAGCTGGAATCAAACCTAAGCCCCTGGCACTATGAGGCAGCAGTGCATGCCACTCTGCCACCATTCTCATTGCTTGTGCAATCCCATGAATGTTTTTGTTTTGCTACTCCACCAGGGGCTGTCTAACTATCTGAAAACCTATTGTTATTTAAAGAAAAAAGCAGAAAGGAAGATTGGTAGCAGCCCAACCACTAGCTGTCAGTTGGTACTCAGAGCTCAATATGCTGCAACTGTACAAAACGCTAGTGCGGCCTCACTTGGAATATTGTGTACAGTTCTGGTCGCCCCATTCCAGGAAGGATGTGGAAGCATTGGAAAAGGTGCAGAGGAGATTTACCAGGATGTTGCCTGGTCTGGAGAGAAGGTCTTATGAGGAAAGGCTGAGGGACTTGGGTCTGTTCTCATTGGAGAGAAAAAGGCTAAAAGGAGATTTAATAGAGGCATACAAAATGATCAGAGGATTAGATAGGGTGGACAGTGAGAGTCTTTTTCCTAGGATGATGACGTCGGCTAGTACGAGGGGGCATAGCTGCAAACTGAGCGGTGATAGATTTAAGACAGATGTCAGAGGCAGGTTCTTTACTCAGAGAGTGGTAAGGGCGTGGAATGCCCTGCCTGCCAATGTAGTTAACTCAGCCACATTAGGGGCATTCAAACGGTCCTTGGATAAGCATATGGATGATGATGGGATAGTGTAGGGGGTGGGCTTAGATTAGTTCACAGGTCGGCGCAACATCGAGGGCTGAAGGGCATGTTTTGCGCTGTATTGTTCTGTGTTCTAATATGGCCAAACAGAATTTTCAACAAACTTTATTAACTACCTTGATTTAGTTGGAGGATTATAAAATGAATTGGGCCTGACTTTGCTGTAAAAATGATGGTGAATGTAATGGGTTACTGTTATTTTGGTATACAGCAACTTCAGTGAGTGATAGGTATGTGATTAGAATGTAAGATCCATAAGTGTCTGCCCAGTTGTTCCACTAAATACGATTATGAAATTTGGTATTCCTATGTCAAACTCACCAGTGAGCATAGGAAATTGTGAAGTAGCTGTTTTTGTGTTGTGGATACACATTACATTTCAGCACAGAAAGTTACATTTCATCATCTAATGGGAACATCATTGTTAGTTATTGCTAATTAATTTCTCAAACACTATTACAAGTGGGGGTCCACTTAAATTCGGGATTAATTATTGTTGTAGATTTTTAGAAATATAAAATATAACCTCTCATAAAAAGAAATGTTCTGTCTCTTTGTAACCTCCTCTTTTTAAATCCAGTCTCTCTTTGTCTCATTTTATTTCTTTTTGTCTGCCCGATTTGATATTGAATTCGCCAACTCCTATTCGTAATTCCTGATCATAGGATCATGGAATGACATTGAATGGAAGGATCTATTACTTTATAGTTGGTGCTGACTGTTAGGAAGTACTTTCCAATTAATCTCACCATTTTAAACTTTCTACATAGTCCTGCATTCATTTTTTTTCAACAAATAGTCATCCAATTCCCTTTTAAAAGTTATTGTTGAGATTATTTCCACCATCCTTCCAAGTGTTGCATTCCAGGTCATATCAGCGCTTCTGCATTTTTTAATAAGCTCTAATTGCCTTAAGTCTTTTGACTAAAACTTCACTTCTACTGGTAATCGTTTCACCATTTTGCCATTTCCAGTCTCTTTATTACTTGGAAGCCTGTGTCAACACACCCCTCAATTTCTCTACCCCATGGAGAAACATTCTGTTTCCTCCAGTCCCATCACACAGCTGAAGTCTTCCATGCATGCTGTCATTGTAATTAGGAGGTCCATATGGCCTTAAGACAATAAGGAATAAGAACATGAAGAGACCATTCAGTCCACTGAAATAGCGGCCATTCTTTAGGGTTATGGCTGATCTGACACACTTCATGTCCACTTTCCTGCTCTATCGACATTGTAGCTCTGAAGGCAGAACTGCTTTTGGGCAAAGAGTTTAAGAAGAAAACTGTTGTATAAATCTTCCTAATATCCAGAAGGCTATGGCTTTGTTCTTAATACGTAGTGTCTAGAATTGGGGTTGCACAGTGGCTCAGTGATTAGCACTGTTGCCTCGTGGTGCTAGGGTTGCAAGTTTGATTGCACCCTTAGGTGACTGTCTATGTGAAGTCTGCATATTCTCCCTGTGTTGGCGTAGGTTTCCCCCCCTCAGTCCAAAGATGTGCAACTTAGGTGAATTGTCCAGTGATGTGTAGGTTAGGTGGATTAGCCATGGGAAATGTAGGGATACACAGATAGTGTGGGTGTGAGCGGGATGCTCTTTGGAGAGCCAATATGGAATCAATGGGCCAAATGGCCTGCTTCCACACTGTAGGGATTCTATGAATGGGAGACAATGTTCGATCTAAGCCTAACTAGTGATTTATAAAGGGTTCATTTTTATACCTTTGCGTAATTTGTGAATTTGATCCAAGTGACAGGGATCCTGCTCACAACAAGGTTCCCACATCACCTCTTTTGTGGAAGGACCACTGTGTTCCCAGCCCAACAGGCACTTGAATAAGCAACAGTGTGTCTTCCTCAGGATCAAGGCCCCAGGAGTAGAAATTCCTTCCTGCTTTCTACTCCCACCCCTGCCCAACAGCGGATTGCCAATCACAGGGCTACAACGACTCAATGCTAGCTGTGCCATCAGAGGTATGGCATTAGCTGCTGGAATTGTACATGCCAGAGGCCCAAAACCAGTGAAAGGCCCAGGTCATAGTAAGTGTAGGCACTATAGGGGTCACAGGAATGGAGGTTACTGTCACGAAGGGTCTGTAATTGGAAGAAAGTGGAATGAGCCAGTTCTTAGTGGGCCATCCTCCCTTCCAGTTCTCATGTACTTCAATTGGCCCCAGAAATCTTTCAGATGTCCCACATAGTAACTGCCCTGCCTGCTACTCATTAAATACCAACAGTGGTGGGGTGAGGCCCTTAAATGGGCATTAATTTACACATACAAAGGCCTCAATTACTTTGGGACATCCAAGAACACTCCTCCCAGACTGAATCAGTCAGAGACATGAAGAGAGCAGGCCCTCATCCCTCACCCTCTAGAGCAATTACATGCCCTCTACCACCTCCAAGCTCATCTTGAGAGAGGATATTACATTCTGCCCTCTGTATCTGTGAATAAACACAAGGATCCTACTTTTTAAACAAAAATTCTCAACAGGTCATTACTTGTGTATGTACAACCCTCAGTCTCCCTCTCTACCTCCTTTAAAATTGGCTTTTCTCATTCTCCTACTTGAACACTTCACATCTTTCTGAATCAAATTTCAAATGCTAAATATCTGCTTATTTCACTTGCTTGTCTATGTCCTTCTGAAGTCTATTATTCCCCTCGTTAGTATTTACTATGTATCTGAGATTGGTGTTACCGTCAAATTTTGATATTGTGTCTGGTATATACATGTCCAGGTCATTAATATATATCAGGCAAAGCATTGGTCCCAATACTGACCCCTCAGAGGCACCATTGCACTCTCTCTGCAGGTGGAAAAGTGATCATCTCAGTCTACTTTATATCCATGCTACTCCTGTCCTTTAAACCTCAGAGCTTCCATCTTGAAAAAAAAAGTCAAATATGTGGCGCAAGTTTTATAAAAAAAAATTACCACTTCATCTCCTTCTATACTTTGCAGAACAATAAGAAACTTTTCAATAAAAATTTGGAGCAGTCAGCCTTCCTAATGGCGGCCATATAACCAAGGTCAATTGTCATAAAAAAGTCATCTGGTTCACTAATGTTCTTTAGGGAATGAAATCTACCATCCCTACCTGCTCTGGCCTACATGTGACTCCCAACCCATAGCAATGTGGTTAAGTTTTAACTCTGGACAATTCAGGATAGACATTAAAATTGGCTCGGCTAGCCAGTCACCACCACATCCTTTGAACAAATAAATAAAAATATCAACTGCATTATCTGCATCAGCCTGCTCCACTTTTTCATTAAAAAGCTTCTGCTATTAATTTTCTCAAGCTTTCAATGTGATTTGATATAGAAAATATGCATTTGGTTTAAAAACAGGAAGTGCTGGAGAAAGTCAGCAGGTCTAGCAGTATCTTCAGACAGAGAAGCAGTTAATATTTCAAACCCAGTATGATGCTTCTTCATATGAGATTCAAAACATTGTGTGGAATTTTCCCAGCCTTAAGCAGTATAATCAATGGAGAGAGAAACAGGTAAACGTGGCAAGGCTGAAATCTCAATCGATGTCAGGAGAAAATTTCCCCCTTAAGGCTTCAACAGCAAGTTCTGAATCTCACTAATAACAGCCACCATCGTATTTCTATGCATTTGCAACTCAATATTTGCTGATCATGCATCATTTTCATACAGCTTGTAACTCTCCCCTCCTTGTCCAAGAAACTAGGTGGCTCTGATTCCCAACTTGAAATGGGGAAACAGTTTGCTGGCAGTTTCAGGTCACCCTTTGTTTTACAAGGCATTGATTTTAAGGTACATTCACCAACATTTCATTACATGAATCATGGGAAGAGTGGCTTTAGCAAAACACCAGCCTCATCACATCATCATGGTTGATCTTGAAATAATCTGTAATGTGCTTCAACACTTTATCACTGCACTTTAGAGTTCACTGACATGTTAATTACAATGCTGCTACCAGTTTGACTGCTCAACAAGACACTCACACTTCTCACGCAACTGCAGAGGATGCATTTTATGTCTCTTAATGCTCACATGATTTGTATTCACTTTGTGCCATCTCTGGTTGTATTGTCTTGTAGCATGACATAAAGCCAGGCAGTTGTCATGGTCAGCAGCATTATACAGTCTGGCTGGTGGACTTTGCCGAATCACAAAACTGTTACAATGCAGGAGGAGGCTATTTGATCCATTGTACTTGCACCAGTTCTATAACCTCGTGCAAATTTTCTCATTTTCCTGTGCACTATTTCTATTCAAATAACCATCCAATGCCTTCTTGAATGCCTCAATTAAACCTGCATCCATCGCGTTTCCAGACAGTGAATTTCATACCCAAGCTACTCAGTGTGTGAAAGTTTTTCTTGCATCACCCTTGTTTTGTTTGCAAATCTCTTGAAATTTGTGCCTTCTCATTCTTTTTTCTTTTAAGAATGGAAACAGCATACTTTGACTGGCTCACTCATTGTTTTTGGAAACCTCTATCAAATTTCCTCTCAGCCTTCTTCTCTCCAAGGAGAACTGTGACAGCTTCTTTAATCTGTCCGCATAATTGAAGTTTCTCCTTAGTGGAACCATTTTTGTAAATCACTTCTGTACTTCCTCTAATAGGTTCACATCTTTCTTACAATTTGGCATCCATACTGAACTCAATACTCTAGCTGTGGTCTGACAAGCATCATCTACAAGTTCAATGCCATCTCCTTGCTCTTCTGCTTTGTAATAAAGTTGAGAACACTGTATAGTTATTAACTGTCCTCTCCATCTATCCTTTCATCTTCAATAACCTGGCAATGTAAGGGTTGCCCATGTTTGAAAGACACAAAATGGTCGACAAGGAATAAATAGAATTAAAACAGCCTGTTCCAGCATTTAAGTGAAACATAATCATACCTTTGAACAGGGCTACTCCAAGGTGAATGGGAGGCCCTATAAGCAACCATGTGAGACAGATTGATAAGAGGATATCTAATAAACACAAGTTCATTAAAATACATCCAGTGGTTGTTTCCAGCCTCATTAATGAAAGGATGTTGTCCCATTAGGTGAACAGCACCAGCTAGAACAAGAAGTGTAAATCTCAGTTCAGGAACCAGCCAACCTAACTCATTAAGCAGCTATGAAAACAATAGCTAAAGTTATTTTGTAGTAATCAGTTGTTTCTTTTGAAGCTATTCACAACATTAAGAAATAGTTTCTGGTTAAAAATTCTTCAGATAACTATAGAGATAAATTTCAACGTAATTACAGATACACATATTTAACCCAAAATGTAATAGAAGCATTAGGGGAAAAACATTTAAACCTAGATGTAAAACTTAATTAGTCTTGGGAAACGCTTTCCTTATCTGTTAAAAAGATGCCTGGCACATCCTGAACAAAATAGATCGTTCGCAACTTGTTAGTTAAAAAATACAACTAACTTTATAATGGGAAACTAGTACTATGAATCTTATAGCAGTCAGTTAAAACCAACTGTCTTATGTCTTTTTTGTATGTATACATATAATTGGGCAGCAAAAGATATAAGAAGAATAATAGAATTTAATAGAGATAGCATATGGAATACAATGAATAACAGAATTCAAGCAATCCTTAGAGATGAGCAACCAAGACAAAGTTGCTGGAAAAGCTAGCAGGTCTGGCAGCATCTGTGGAGGAGAAAACTGTGGAAGGGTCATTGGACCCAAAACGTTAACTCTGTTTTCTCCTCCACAGATGCTGCCAGACCTGCTGAGCTTTTCCAGCAGCTTTGTTTTTGTTCCTGATTTACCTAATCCGCAGTTCTTTTGGTTTTTACTTAGAGATAAGCAAGTCTGGGACAGACCCGGAGGAGCATAAGCAGTGACTTTGGAATGCAAATTAATAGGATGCACAGAAAGATCCCAAGGCCTGGAGGTCACAATGTCTGTTAAGCACAATGAGATCATGGGAACCTGGGGCTGTCCATAGAAATGTCCATCATTGGTTACATGTTTTACAGGATTGGGTGAATGGAATAATGGGGAAGTACACAGAGACCATGATAGCGTGGGTTTCCTCCGGATGCTCCGGTTTCCTCCCACAGTCCAAAGATGTGCAGGTTAGGTGGATTGGCCATGCTAAATTGCCCGTAATGTTCAGGGAGGTGTAGGTTAGGTGGGTTGTTGGGGGGGTGGGTCTGGGTGGGATGCTCTGAGGTTCAGTGTGGACTTGTTGGGCAGAAGGGCCTGTTTCCACACTGTAGGGATTCTATGATTATATATGTGATTATTGTAACATAAAATGTATGATAATCTCTCTTCCAATCTGAGCCGTAGTTTAAGAGAACAACTGGGTTCTCACGTCGAGGCCAGATTCAGGGAATGTCTTTGGCCCTCTCCCTGCATTAACTGGTTGTTGCTTGAATAGAAGTCTGCCACTGTCTGAATCCTGCCTGAGTCCCAAGTCTTGTGGTCCCCGGTCAGGGGGTGGGGGTAGTAATGCTCCTACAGCACATATATACATGCATGTGACCTGCCGCCTGAGGATCATTGTCATTGCCTTGTGGGGATTAAACCATGGTTAGTCTGGTAATTCCAATCCAACCAGTCCAGGTATTACAGGCTCATTATTCAGAGAGCTGTGAAAATGTCAGTCTAGCGAGCAGAGCTGTACTGAGTCAAATTGTCCTCAACAAGTCAGTCCATGCACTTTGAACCAGGGTCCTAATAGTTTGGGCCATGATGGTCAGTGGTCTTATGAGGAAACAGTCCATGGAATGTTGGGTAAAGTGGGGAACTCAAGTTTGGGGGGTGGGCTGCATTATGTTAGGATGCAGCGAGAAAATTGATACTGAAGGAGGACAACTCCAAATATAATTATGGAATCTCATAATCATAGGGGGGTACTGTGAGATGTTTGTGTGTGATTTGGTGGTGTGTTCACTATTCTGTCTCAATGGGGTGTCAGTGGATCGCAAAGGTTGACACAGAAATGCAGCAAAGCCATGTGCTAAGGAGAAAAATTGGGATATTTATAATCAAATCAGAGGATTGAATGGGGTTGTGGGGAACCTGAAAGCTGATAGCGTTGACAGGAGCAGCATACCAAAGAGGAAAGTTAGGTGCAAGGTAGGTAGATAATTCTGATTATCAGGTGGAGTTTGTAACTCAGTCACAAGAGAACATCTGGATAATGTACTGTTTTCCAAACAACCCAGCTGTGCAATAATAAAACAAAATGGCTGCTAACACATTCATTGGAGGTGAAATAATTAACTTATTTTGTTTCCAGAGAGAAAGGTAGGCACGTTTGTGAAGTAAGGCCCTGATAGAGACAAATGCATTCATCAGGCATCTACAGATTCAGTGAGGCCACACATTTCTCATGAAACTACTCCTCATGGGAAGAACCCTACATTGACCACATTACAATTCATGGCATCCTGCAAACATGATCATTCCATTATTTATAATAATTGAATCCTTGTCATCTCTGCAAAGCTGATGCAATCATAGATGGACTTAAAGGCATTAACTTCATTCACCAATGCGCAAACACAATCCACAGTTCTTAATGCTGTACAATGCCTCAGAACTGCTACCTTCACTCATTGAACTATAAGTATGTACATCTGCATATTAACAGTGCTTAACTTGTGTGTTTTATGGTGGTTGGGGGGGGGTGGGGGGCAAGTGTTGGCAATGAGAGTGTAATACTATCAGACCTGTAATCTCTCAATATTGTTTGACAACACAGCTTTGCTGCATACATCTGAATAAGATGAAATAACTCAGAGGTCATGCAGAGACATTATGCTGTCCTCCTTCTGGGAAGTCTCCATTTCAGAATGTACATTAGCCTAAGATGAAGCTTCATTACTATTTGCAATGACTGCTCAGGGTTACTTCATTGAAAAGGTATTATTGTTCTGATATTCTCCACATCCCAAATGGATGTAACAATAGTTGGTGTTATCTTCTGTATCACAGCCTTGTATGGACAACACAGAAGGAGGCAGGAATTGTAAAGGTAGCTGCAATCCCAGAAAAATAACATAAACCTCAGCCAGCTCCTGTACAGCTTCCAGAAGGAGAAGCAGCAACTGAAGGTATCCATCAGGATACAAAATAAGATTAGGAATCTATTGTCCTCACTCTCATTTCTCCAGATGTCCGAAGTTCAGTGCTTCAGTATACTTCACTACAGCATTCAAAGTAATGGTTGCTGAGCTTTCAGCATCTCTCCTATCGAACAATGTGTTACAAGATAGAATTTGGATATAAATGCTCGTTCAAGAGATCTTTGGATGATTATTTTGCTAAAAATAATGTGCAAGGGTATGGGAATAAAGCTCAAGATTGGTGATAGGTAGTAATGCTCATCAAATGAGCTGGTGCAGGTATGATGGCCCCCTTCTGTGTCGTAACATGTCTGTGATTCTATGATTAAATGAGGAATCAGATGTCATTCATCCCTAAACGAAGGCACACTCCCCTTGTAAAACAGATAGGCAAAATAAATATATCTCTCCAGGATCACACAAGGTAACAGTAAGCGTAGAACATGAGTAAATGCCAGGCCCTATTACAATGCATTGACTTTAGGTCCCACTGCTCTGCTCATTAAGGTGTAACACGTTGACTGCACTCGTGAATGTATGGGACTGAAGGATACTGACCCCTGCTGTTATCTCAGATGCTTGGTAGGGATGGACAATGTTTTGTCAACCTAATTGCTTGCAACCTTGGGATGCAAAAGATACTGCTTAACTCTGACAACGTAGCCAATGAACCAGATTCTACATATATAATTACAATTGATTGAACTATGTTAGCAAATGTGAAATTTCTTATAAACGTCAAAGTGTTTTTTCCTTCCTCTACCTCCCACTGCATCTAGGTGCAGACCCAGGATCTGCAGCTTGAGTGGAAGGAGTCTGCTCTGCAGTTCAGCCTGTTGGTCTGGAAGATTCGAGCAGATGACCCCACAGACATTTGCAGCCATTGGCCCCAGACATGTTCGGAACGTCCAGTCCAGATGCAGGGATGGGGGTCACTAGCAGAATGGAAGTGGGAGGACTGGTCACCTCTGGAGTGTCCTGAGAGAGACATTTAGAATGCTTGAGTGTACTTTCTTCTCCAGTTTTGGTACCTCTGGCATCACACTATGTCCTTGAGGGAAAGGGGCACCTGGAATGAAGCTGAAAATCTCCCAAATCCCTCTCACCTTGCTATATATGTTGACCAGCAGTGGCTAAAACATCGGAGTGCAAGTCTTTGCACATTTCTGGCAGCCACTGAGCATTTCTCAGGACCTAGCTCTCCAATGTTGTCATCCACTTGTCCATGGAGACGCAAGCATGCCAGAACCAAAAGAGTGCTGATAATATTGATGGACACGTCCAACATTATATCCAGTTTACCGAGTGTCTCTGTCAAAACTACCTGCTATTCCTGTGTTGTCCATGCTTTTGCATGAAATTATTGCTCACAACATGGAGCCCTCTTCTGTCTGGGCTGAGCAGATGCCTGGTCTCCAGCAGTCCACTGGGTGCCAGTGAACTGGAGCATTTACTCCTTAAAAAGCTGCGGAGACATCTCAATGACATGTTCACCAGAATTTTTTTTTTGAGGCTAATCCAAGTAGTGAACCACTGATGGGCAAACTTCTGAGCTGGTGGAAGATGCAGGAGAAAGCATTGCCTGTGAATCCTCTGAGGAATCAATGGCTTCTTCCTCAGAGGTAGAGGAGAAGCAGGCAGGATGAAGGTGTGGCCTCTGGAGCAAAGGCTGTTTGGATGGCATTGGTGTCTGAATAATAGAACAGGAGCTATTGGTTGTGCAATAGGAGTAGAAGACTGAGCATCTTCGGAATGAGTTATCAGTGGTGGTACTGGGAGATCAGTGTAATGCAGTGTAATGAAATTGGCTGGGGTGTCTGGATATTAAGCTTCCAGACACCCTATATGAGAGATCTCCATTTTCTTTACTCATCTCCAGGATCTTCTCCTTTTAGGGAGTGAGGAACTGGCATCCAGCAACCCCTCCCTTCCTCTGTCTTGGCTCTCTTGGCCTGATGATAAGAGAATATAAGAACTGTTAGTTGACATGTGCTGAGATGTTCCCATTGAATGAACAAAGAACAAAAAACATTACAGCACAGGAACAGGCCCTTTAGCCCTCCAAGACTGCACTGAAATATTTTGCCCTTCTGTACTAAAAACTGTCTTCACTTACAGGATCCATGTCCCTCTCTTGCCTTCCTATGCATGTATTCATCCAGGAGCTTCATGAATGCTGCCAGTGTGTCTGCTCTGACCACTTCCTCTGGCAGCTTGTTCCAGGCACTCACCACCCTTTGTGTGAGAAACGTGCCTCACAAATCTCTTTCAAAATAACCTCTAAAACACTTTGAACCTGTGCCCCCTAGTAATTGACCCCTCCACCCTGGGAAAAAACCTCATACCTTCCACTTTATCTATGCTATTCGGAATCATATAAACTTCTATCAGGTCACCCCTCAACCTCCTGCATTCCAGTGAAAACAAACCCAGTCTATCCAAGATAACAAGGTGTAGAGCTGGATGAACACAGCAGGCCAAGCAGCATCAGAGGAGCAGGAAGGCTGACGTTTCGGGCCTAGACCCTTCATCAGAAATGGGGGAAGGGAAGGGGGTTCTGAAATAAATAGGGAGAGAGTGGGGCAGATAGAAGATGGATAGAGGAGAAGATAGGTGGAGAGGAGACAGACAGGTCAAAGAGGTGGGGATGGAGCCGGTAAAGATGAGTGTAGGTGGGGAGGTAGGGAGGAGATAGGTCAGTCCAGGGAGGACTGACAGGTCAAGGGGGCGGGATGAGGTTAGTAGGTAGGAAGTGGGGGTGGGACTTGAGGGACTTGGGGATAGGTGGGAGGAAGCACAGGTTAGGGAGGCGGGGATGAGCTGGGCTGGTTTTGGGATGCAGCAGGGAGAGGGGAGATTTTGAAGCTTGTGAAGTCCATCCAACCTTTCTTCATAGCTAAAATCCCTTGAACCAGGCAATGTCCTGGTAAACCCTTTCTATACCCTCTCCAAAGCATCCACATTCTTCTTGTTGTGTGGTGACCAGAACTGTGCATAGTATTCCAAGTTAAGCCTAACTAAAGTTCTATAAAGCTGCAGTATAATTTGCCTATCATTATACCCAGTGCCCCTTCCAATGAAGTCAAGCATGCCATAGGCCCTTTTTTACCACATTATCTGCTTGCACTGCCACCTTCAGCGATCTGTGGACCTGCACACCCAGATCCATCTCATTGGGAAGCACAGAGGAGGAGAGGATTAGTAGCTTGGGTGGATAAGGTGGGTGAGAAGCACTGCATTACGATGCTGAATGCAATACTGAGAGTTATAAAATAACGTCCTCAGAGATGTTACAGTTACGGCAACATTAGAGTGAGTTGTGGGGTAGCAAATAGAAAATAGTGACACTTACTCTGAGCGCTGAAGATTTTTGACCATTTTCCTGCATTGCTGGACATTTTTTCCTCACCCCCATCCCAGGCCCCAAGAAGACTTTCCACATCAAGCAGATGTTCACCTGCACATCTGCTAATGTGGTATACTGCATCCGCTGTACCCGTTGTGGCCTCCTCTATATCGGGGAAACCAAGCGGAGGCTTGGGGACCACTTTGCAGAACACCTACGCTCGATTTGCAATAAACAACTGCACCTCCCAGTCGCGAACCATTTCAACTCCCCCTCCCATTCCTCAGACGACATGTCCATCCTGGGCCTCCCGCAGTGCCACCCGAAGGTTGCAGGAACAGCAAATCATATTCAGCCTGGGAACCCTGCAGCCCAATGACATCAATGTGGATTTCACAAGCCTCAAAATCTCCTCTCCCCCTACCGCATCCCAAAACCAGCCCAGGTCGTCCCTGCCTCCCTAACCTGTTCTTCCTCTCACCTATCCCCTCCTCCCACCTCAAGCGCACCTCCATTCCCTACCTACTAACCTCATCCCGCCCCCTTGACCTGTCAGTCCTCCCTGGACTGACCTGTCTCCTCCCTACCTCCCCACCTACACTCACCTTTACTGGCTCCATCCCCGCCTCTTTGACTTGTCTGTCTCCTCTCCACCTATCTTCTCCTCTATCCATCTTCTATCAGCCTCCCCCTCTCTCCCTATTTATTTCAGAACTCTCTTCCCCTCCCCCATTTCTGATGAAGGGTCTAGGCCTGAAACGTCAGCATTCTTGCTCCTATGATACTGTTTGGCCTGCTCATTCAGCTCTACACCTTGTTATCTCGGATTCTACAGCATCTGCAGTTCCTATTATCTCTAAATTGGAACTGCTGTTTTGGTCTAGGTTGGCTGAGTGTAGTGGCATTGCCTCCTTGCAACATTGGAGATGGCCCTCCTCTCCACCACACCATCCAGCTGTAACTCTAGATCCCTGTCCAAGAAGCAGAGTGTGAGCTTTCCCACGTGGGCTGTATCCTCTGCATGGATAGTCCAGCAGCACTGTGTGAAGGACACTTCCTGGCTTGCAGCATCAGAAATAATGTGCAGCTAGAGCTTAAATTGGGCACCAGTGCCATGAATTGCACAAAAGCCCAGTCTCTGCTTCTGCATGATTGCAAGAGATAGATACCATAGAGCTCTAATACATTACTAACGAGGTAAGGAGCAAAAACAGTGTAAGAAAAGTTGCTGTGAACCATGGCAGGAAAGATGCCATGGAGTACCTCAACGATAACACTTAGACAAAAAAATAGGAACATTCAGTCTGACAAAAAAATATGAACATTCAGCCCATTAACTCTTTTTGTCTCTCCACATGTGCTGCCAAAACTGCTGAATTTCTCCAGTGTTTTTTGTTTTTACTTCAGATCTCCAGCATCAATAGTATTTTGCTTTTGATTTAGAATTCAACATTCATTTTGCTCACCTGTTCATACATGTTTTCAGAAACACAGTGTATTTCCTGCATTTTCTCATTTTTCTTTCTGATTCCCAGCATGCATAGTATTTTGCTTTCGTAAGTAAAGGATGCCTAAGGATGTCTCTGGGAATGGGGTACACAACTTAGCACTGAGATGAGGAGAAATGTCTTCACCCTGACAGTGGAATTCTCTGTCATAGAAAGAGGTTGAGGGCAAGACATTGAATGTTGTGTTGAAGGAGTTAGATTTGTTCTTTGGTCTAAAGGGATCAGAGGGTGTGGGGAGAAAGTAAAAACTGATTGGTGATCAGCAGTAATCATTTGAATGGTCAGCAAGCTAGAAGGCCTGAAAGGCCTAATCCTGCTCCTGTTTTCTAAGTTTCTATGTGGACCTTAACTTTTGCTGTTCACTCAGGCCCCAAATGCTATTTCCCTCTTTTAATTAATGCACCCTTCCAGCAGCTTGTGATGACAAAGAAAACTCAAAACTAGTATTGCATGAGACATTTATCTAACACCAATATGTGGGCCAATGACCTACCTTGACTTTGCTGAAGGCTTTGACTTTGCCTTTGCACAGAGAGATCTGGGTGTTCAGGTCCATTGTACCCTGAAGGTGGCAATGCAGGTCGATAGAGTGGTCAAGAAGGCATATGGCATGCTTTCATTCATCAGACGGGGTATTGAGTACAAGAGTTGGCAGGTCATGTTGCAGTTGTATAGGACTTTGGTTCGACCACATTTGGAATACTGTGTACAGTTCTGGTCGCCACATTACAAAAAGGATGTGGATGCTTTGGAGAAGCTGCAGGGGAGGTTCACCAGGATGTTGCCTTGTATGGAGGGTGCTGGCTATGAAGAGAGGTTGAGTAGATTAGGATTATTTACATTAGAAAGACAAAGGTTGAGGGGGGACTTGATTGGGGTCTACAAAATCATGAGAGGTATAGACAGGGTGGATAGCAAGAAGCTTTTTCCCAGAGTGGGGGACTCAATTACTAGGGGTCACGATTTCAAGGTGAGAGGTGAAAAGTTTAAGGGAGATATGCGTGGAAATTTCTTTACGCAGAGGCTGGTGGGTGCCTGGAACGCGTTGCCAGCGGAGGTGGTAGAGGCGGGCACGATAGCGACATTTAAGATGTATCTAGACAGATACATGAATGGGCAGGGAGCAGAAGGATACAGATCCTTGGAAAATAGGCAACAGGTTTAGATAGAGGATCTGGATCGGCGCAGGCTTGGAGGGATGAAGGGCCTGTTCCTGTGCTATAATTTTCTTTGTTCTTTGTTCTTTGAATACAGATCATCATGAGCCTGAACGAACTGCTGGAATATGGAACACTTTTGGTGTGTCTCATCCTAATCTAATTGTTAGCTTTCTGGCCCATTTTATCATGTTCCTTCTGCGTCATTATTAATTGTTGTTTTCAAACCGCGATTCCAAAGGAAGTTCAGAATTTTATTTATTTTACCAGTGAAATCAAAGTCTTTTGTATTGAGAAATTTTGGTGGGCAGGTTTGAATTATTGACTTTGTAAAATTATAGATCAAATAACAGTGGTGCATATTTTGTCACTAATTTGTCCTTTCAGAAGAACACCTCATCATGTAGGATGCTGATTGCCTATGTATATTCACCCTAAAGGCTATATAAAGCTAAATGGAGATGAATAGCCTCAATCAGGAGGTGACAGAACCTCTGAAAGAGCCAAGAAGCCGATTAATGGAGAGCAAACAGTTGATTTTACAAATTGAACCTCCAGCCACAACACAAAAGCAAATTTCTTTCAGAATTAATCATGTTTGTTTTTTCCCTTTAGTTTCAAATATACAGAATTGCAAAAATGAATTGCATGTCAGGCAAGCCTGGAGTTGGATGCAAATACCTTCAGCAAACCTGTGAATTCTAACAATGGAGTGATTTGCTGAGAGAAATAGAATAGAATCCCTACAGGTGGAAACAAGCTATTTGGGACAACTGACCCCCTGAAGAGCATCTCACCCAAACCCATCTCCCTACCCTATATTTCCCATGGCTAACTCACCTAGCCTACAAATCTCTGAGCTCTGTGGGGCAATTTATCATGGCCAATCCATGCAAATTTTCAAATCTTTGGACTGTGGGAGGAAACCAGAGCACCCAGAGGGATTCCATGCAGATATGAGAAGAATGTGTAAACTCTGCACAGACAGTTGCTCAAGGGTGGAACCAAACCTGAGTCTCTGGTGCTGTAAGACAGCAGTGCTAACCACTGAACCACTGAACCACTGGGCCATCCTTATGCTTCCTTAATAGTAATTGGGTTAAGCTAAACTGTGAAATATGTGGTGTGTTGGTTACTGTGTTTTCCCAATTATTTTACACAAGCTGATAACTTTCAAAAAATAATGAATTGTAGGTTGACATACTGAGCAAGTAAAAAAATATGTTATGGGTATCACAGATAGATAAATTAACTGATTATTGTACCTTTATATATAACTTAGTGCATTGCCTGTCAAAGGCATCACCTCCATCATCAGAGGGAATAGCATTAGTATTAGGCCTGTATAATTTTACTGAGAAACATGGAATGAAAGAAAAGGAATAATTTGGAGTAGTGGCTGGAGAGAAGGTATGGATTGTCATTAAGAAACCTGGGATAAATAGGAGCAATAATATTTCAAATATTGTAAGTATTTGGAAAACTAGGGAAATTCATAACCGTTCCACATGCAAAAAATTGACACCAATTTGGAAGACAGCTTTTTATTTTAAAGAAAAGCCTAATCTGAGCACATATCAAGGTCATCATTAACTGTCCTTATCTAATTGCCCTGGAAAGGTGGATGGGGATGTACACCAACAATGCGGTCATGGGCGGTACTTCCAGTGACATATTCAAGATGTTGTGATGTATGATTTACATGGGACAGCAGAAGTGATCGTTTTCAAAAGATATCTGCTGTCCTTCTCCTTCTAGGTGGTGAGGTTATGAATTTGGGAAGTGTTATTGAAGAAGCTTTTGTGATTTACTGCAGTGAATACTGTAGACAGCGTACACTATAGCCATGTTGTGTTGATGAGACTGGAGATTGGTGGGAGCCATTCAAGTGGGCTGCATTCATCTTAGCCATTTGTCAAACATCTTGAGTATTGCTGGAACTGTACTAATCCAGAAAATTATCATGGGGAGATAATATCATGGGCACAGATGTCCTGGCATAATTGAATAAGATACCTTTTTGAAGGACTGCATTGAATTCACTATTAGTCATAAAGTCATAGAGATATAGAGCACGAAAACAGACCCTTCAATCCAACTCATCCATGACGACCAGAAATCCTAAATTAATCTAGTTTGATTTGCCAACAATTTGGCCCATATCCCTCTCAGCCCTTCCTATTTATATAGTCATCCAGATTCCTTTTAAATGTTGTAATTGTACCAGCCTCCACCAACTCCTCTGGCAGCACATTCCAGAAATGCACCATAGTCTGCATGAAAAGGTCTTCCCTCAGGCCCTTTTAAATCTTTCCCCTATCAGCTTAAATCTACACCCTCTAGTTTTGGACTCCCACACCCTGGAGAAAATACTTTGTCTATTTACCCTATCCATGCCCCTCATGATTTTATCAAACTCTATATTGTCACCTCTCACCCTTCAATGCATCAGGAAAAATAGCCCCTCTCTATTCAGTCTCTCCCTATTGCTCAAATCCTCCAACTTGTAAATCTTTCCTAAACTTTTTCAAGTTTCACAATGTTTTTCCTATTGCATGGAGAAGAGAATTGTACACAGTATTCTAATAGTGGCTAAGCAATGTCCTGTATAGCCGTAACATGACTTCCCAACTCCTATGGTCAATGCACGGATCAATTAAGGCAAGCACACCAAATGCTTTCTTCACTATCTACCTGTGCATCCACTTTCAAAGAACTATGGACCTGTGCTGTAGGTCTCTTTGTTCAGCAAAACTCCGCAGGACCTTACCATTAAGTGAATAAGTCCTGCCCTGATATGTCTTTCTAAAATGCAGCACCTCACATTAATCTAAATTAAATTCTATTTACCACTCCTCAGCCCATTGACCCAGCTGATCAAGGTCCTGTTGTACTCTGAGGTAACCTTGTTTGCTGTTCAATAAGCTTCCAATTTTGGTGTCATCTGCAAACTTACTAACCTTATCTCCTATGTTCACATCCAAACCAGCACCGATCCTTTTGGCACACCATTTGTCACAGGCTTCCAGTCTGAAAAGCAACCCTCCACCACCACCCTCTCTCTCCTTCAAGCCAGTTCTCTATCCAAATAGCTACGTATTCCTTCTATTCTGTGTGATCTAATCTTGCTACCATGTCTAGCATGAGGAACCTTGTTGAATGCCTTACTGAAATCCATATGGGTCATGTTCAGTGCTTTGTCCTGATCAATCCTCATTGTTACTTCTTCAAAAAACTCAATCAAGTTTGTGGACACAATTTCCCATGCACAAAACTATGTTGACTATCCCTAATCAGTCCTTACCTTTCCAAATACATGAAAATCCTGTCCCTCGGGATTCCCTCCAATAACTTGGCCACCACCAATATCAGGCTCACTGTTCTCTGGCTTTTCCTTACCAGCTTTCTTAAATAGTGGCACCATGTTAGTCGACCTCCAGTCTTCCAGCACCTCACCTGGCTATCAATGATACAAATATCTCAGCAAGGGGCCCTGCAATCAGTTCCCTAGCTTCCCACAGATCTCTAGTTTACACCTAATCAGGTCCTAGGGATTTATCCACCATTCTGCATTTTAAGACATCCAGCACCTCTTCCTCTGTAATATGGGCATTTTTCAGGATTTTGGTATTCATTTCCCCACGCAAAACACTCATTTAGTCTCTCCCCCATCACCTGTGGTTCCACACATAGGTGACCTTGTTGATCTTTAAGCAACCTTATTCTCTCCCTAGCTATCATTTTGTCCTTAATGTACGTGTAGAATCCCCTTGCATCCATGGGGAAGCACAGTGGCTCCGTGGTCAGCACTGATGCCTCACAGCACCAGGGACCTCAGTCCAATTTCACCCTCAACCAACTGTCTGCCTGGAATTTGAACATTCCCCCTGTGTCTGTTGTGGGCTTCTGCTGGGTACTCCAGTTTCTTTCCACAGTCCAAAGATGTGCGGGTTAGGTAAATTGGCCATGCTAAATTGTCCATAGTGTTCAGGGATGTATAGGTACATTAGCCATAGGAAATGTAGGGTTACAGGGAAAAGGTCGGGGCATGGGTCTGGGTGGGATGCTCTTTAGAGGGTTGGTGTGGACTTGTTGGACCAAACGGTCTTTTTCCACACTGTAGAGAATTATGATTCTCCTTAACCCTATTTGCCAAAGCTATTTCATGTCCCTTTTTTGCCCTTCTGATTTCCCTTTTAAGTATGCCCCAACTGCTTTTATACTCTTCTAGAGAATCACTCGGCTGTCTATACCTGATATATGCTTCCTCCATAGTCTTGACCAAAACCTCAGTTTTTCTAGCCATCCAGCATTCCCTACACCTGCCAGCCTTGCCCTTCACCCTAAGAGGAACATACCATCTCTGGACTCTTGTTATCGTATTTTTGAAGGCTTCCCCATTTCCCAGGCATCCCATTACCTACAAACAGCTGCAACCGCCCCCCACTAATCAACTTTTGCAAGTCCTTGCCAAAAAAAAATCAATATTGGCCTTCTTCTAATTTAGAACTTTAAATTTTAGATCCAGTCTATCCCTTTCCATTACTATTTTAAAACTAATAGAATTATGGTCACTGGCTGCCTTATTTACCAAGAGTATGTCAAGTTTTGCACCTTCAGTTTGAGGGTTTTATTTTTTACTTGTAGGCAGTGGAAGCAACAGTGAACAGCAAAGTTCTAACTCAATTTTTTCCTTTTCCATCTCATCTCATTCACTTTGTTCTTCCTATGCAAAGCAATGCCAATTGAACTATTCTGTTGACCTTGATATACTCTGTCAGTTTTGCACTTATTTCTCTTGCTTCTCTGTTTTTTAATTTTCTGACTAAAAATGAACTGATCCTAGTTTGGAAATGACAGTGCCTTCCAGCTGTGTGTAATGAATTGTACAAGTGTATTGTTTGCAATCAGGATCAGGGGATAGAGCTCAGCAAATACTGATAATATTATTCCTGGATAGCCCACAGTCTTAAATCTAAGTAGTCACGTAAATCACCGCACACATCAAGAGCGACAAGTTAAAAAAATGTGGTTAAATTCATTTTGATAACTTTTTGGTGTTTCATTCATTCATCAAATAGTATGCAGACCAGAATGATTGCAACAGAAGAAGCTTGTTTCATTGAACGATAAAGCTCATTTGCTTAAGGAAGGTTAAAACTTGCAGCCCACTCCATCTTTCACACAGACATCACACCTCTGCGGGAGCCTGCAAAGCTTCTTGGGAAGTTTCAAGGACGTGCTGAAGGGGAATCAAATTATCAAGTATTGTTATAGCTTGTAGTGTCTATATATTTACATTTATCTGGAAGGAAGGTGATTTATTTTGTCGACCAGAAGAGTCTCATATATCAAACTAATGCAGTAGCTGTGAATAATTTGTCCTTCATGCTGTGACTGGACATTGTCAACCGAGGTTAATCACCTTTATCTGTTAAGAAATAAGGTAGAATTAGTCAAATATCAGACACTTTTTGCTCCTTTTGATGTGCAGTGTCAGAAATCAGCCTACATTTATGAGGGCATTATTGATTACAGCAAGGGGAATTACACAGAGAAAGATAACCTCATGGAAAGTGAACAGATCACCATGCAGACATCTCCAGGTGGAGAGGCAGCGAATTGGAACCAAAAATCACCCAGAGGCAGTGAGCATGATTCTCCTGAGAATATCTAAGGGAAAGAAAATGCCTAGACTGTCATTACCCATGACATCGCCAGTTTCCCTGGATGTTGAGAATGCGTAAATCTGTCTGTGTGCCAGATTTCAAAGTCAAAAATACTTTGCAGTTAGGAAGGAAAAGGATAAGGAAGAAAGCAATCATATTTGAATTACTTTCATTTTATCAATTCAAAGTCCGCAAAATGTAAGCTGTCATAGCTGTGTTACTTTTTTAATATTTGCTTTTGCAGTTCAATTTGTAGCCATTATAAACCAGTAAGTAATTAGATATACCATGCATTATAAACTGTATTAAACACACACACACACACACAGAAGTGGAGAAGGTTGAAACACTGAAACATGCGCATTGGGGATATAGTGTCTTATGTGGAAAAACTGCCATTGGGTTGGAGATTCTATTAATCTAGAGAGGCTATGTTTTATTTATTGGTTTCAGTGATGTTTATACTTCAACCTTCTCACAGCTGTATCAAAGGGTATTTTATCAAGCTTGTCTGCTTAAAGTGGTGTGAATGGTTTTTTAAATGGGAGTTAGGCAATAAACCTATTTAATTTACAGCTCCATTATGACATGAAGGGAATGTAGGAATGGCGCAGATATGAGAGCTGGTACAATGCAAACCGAGCAGGGAATAATAATATCTGAAAATAATACTTCTAATCAAATGAGGGACATTATCATAAGCAATGCATATATACCCTTGATTTAGTTTGGTGCTCAGTCTAGATAATGGAATGGTGACACTGATAGCAGAGTATTAGTCTTTTATGGTTTTCTATTTAAAATCATTGAAATTCTGTACCATTTAAACATCATTTCTGACTTTATAACATAGTCAGGAGCTGTATTTTAACATGATTATTTTTCAAACATAAATCAACGAGGCATTTTCCAGTTCAATTCTTCACCAATTCTTTACTCATTATTATGGCAAAAGAGAGAACAATGCAGATGCCTAGCACCATCTGTGTCTATTTTTTTTCAAACCATTTTTTTCAGTCTTCTTTCCTCCTGTCTCTCTTTGTCTCCCATACTTTCTACCTTTATCAAGCCTGCTGCATTCAAATATTGATGAGCAAAGCTAGTGCCACAAAATATTTATTAATGCTGAGCAGTCCCGGCTTGGAAAATACTCAAAAAGGTGCCACAGGGGGTTCCTTTATTTCTGCCAAGAGAATGTATCTAATTGTACCACTGTTTATCATGCCAGATGCCATGTGCAATCAATGTCAAAGGGACCACTGTGGACTATACTGCTGAATGGAATGAGGGATTGTTCAGCTATTTTGTCTTTTCGTAGCTTGCAGCAAGATCATGAACACTTCTGCATTATAACCACTTATCTTGTTTATTGAGTCAGTTTTAGTCATCTTCCTCTTTCCAATACATTTACATTTATCCATTTTTCTTGATGCTTTAATTGGTCTTAATCTCTAAAAGTTGTGTATCTGTGACTGAAGCTCAAGGCTCTCAGTTTGCTGCCTGTATCAAATCAGTGGTAGAAAACTATAGGTTTTTACAAAAGATGCAACTCAAATTGCCTGTTTCTTGTGGAAAGGGATGTGAAAGGTGAATGTGATTGAAGTGTGATAGCACAGATATTCTCAGTAGCCCAGAAGCATTACCACCTTCTATTTTACTTTACATCTTTGAATATTACATCATAAAAGTGGTAGTTAAATAATGTTTCATAATCTCCCTTTAGTACAATACATGCAACACAATGGACTGTATTTACAGAATTTATGTGGAAAGTCAATGAAAAATCATTTCGTCCTTAAACCACTAAAGCATGAATTGTATATAATTTATATCCACCAGCAACCACAAAAGTGTTTCCAATAACATATGTTTCTACTCCTTTGTGAATATATTTCATTGTTTCATTTTGTTATGTTCTGAACACACCTGGCACAGGACCCACATTCAGTTACCTGGGGTCATTTTCATTCATTGGTACTTTACAGATCTGTCATTTGGAACCACCTAGGGTATATGTCCAGTCAACTCTACATTATACATAATAGCTCTGACTGTTTTACTCTTGGCCATTGTGTTTGTTGCATAGTTCTGGGACAAGAGTTCTGAAAGTATACAGAATCTATGAAAATAATATTTACCTAGCCTTGAAGAAGTTGACCAAATAACTTTTTTTCTGCTGACAAAAAGCATATCAATAGAATCTAATTAGATATTGTCACATATTTGCAGACTGGATCATGGTTAGAATTGGACATAGAACATAGAACAGTACAGCACAGTACAGGCCCTTCGGCCCACGATGTTGAGCCGAACTTTTACCCTAAACCTAAGGTCTATCTAACCTCCACCCTTACCTTATACCAAGTTATACCACGATGAATGGTCAGTGCTTAAACCAATGATTGACTCTGCTGGCCATGTTTACCATCATCCTTGTACCCATTGACCTATACCTGCTTCTATTCCAATTACACCTCAATCCCCATCCATATTTATTTATCTTCTTGTTGTTCTTAACCCATTCTATTCTCCTCTAGCCCCCATACCCTCCACGAACACTGTGTGCCTCCACTCCTGGCATCTTGTGCTTCCCTGAATTTTACTGCTCAACTAGTGGCAGCCATGCCTTCATTTGGCTAGGCCCTAAGCTCTGGAATCCTGACCCTAACAGCCTCTGTTCCTCTATTTCTCTCCTCCTAGCCCCTCTCGAAACCTACCTACCTCCTTGACCATGCATTTCTTGTCATCATAGAATCTCCACAGTGTGGAAACAGGCCCTTTGGTCCAACAAGGCAACACCAACCTTCAGACATGCCACCCAAACCCATCCCCCTATAACCCACCTAATCTACACATCCCTGAACACTCTGGGCAATTTAGCATGGCCAATCCATCTAACCTGCACATCTTTGGACTGTGGGAGGAAAGCGGATTACTCGGAGGAAACCCACACAGACATGGGGAGAATGTGTAAACTCCACACCGTCGCCCGAGGGTGGAATCAAACCCAAGCTCCTGGCGCTGTGAGGCAGCAGTGCTAACCACTGAGCCACCATGCTGCCCTTAAAACATCTGCCTTAATATCTCCTAAACCTGGCTCAGTGTCAGAATTTGTTTGAAAATACTCCTTGGTGTGTTTTACTACCTCAAAATACTGTTTGAATAAATGTCTTATTGTTGTGTGCACAGTTTGTCTCTTGCTGAAATAGGAGGAGTTTGAGTTCACATTGATGAGAATTGAATCTTATAGGAGTAGTGTTCCTTGAGAAGGGATAAAACATAGACCTTTATAGGGCTGAAAGGAATAAATGATGTAGAACTAAGCTTTTCTTCTACACTTTGATTGCAATTCCAAAAAATGAACAGCATGAATATGAAGCCAACAAGCATCAGAGAGGACCAGAGGTGGTTGTGGTATGGCAAAAATGTTGAATTAACTTGTGGCAGAGTAATACTTTGTTTAATGATAGCTGGGTAAAGGCAACAATGGATAACGATGATCATTAATGGATGGGAAAAAGTAAAATCATACTACACAGAAAGAATCTGTTTCTTGCATTCCATAACAAGTCACTGGTTTGTTGACCACCCTTCATTGCCTAAAGGGCATTTAAAAATCAAAACAAACCAAATGAATTATGGATACCGGAAATGTGAGACAAAAACAGAAATTGCTGTAAACCCTCAGCAGGTCTGGAAGCATCTGTGGAGAGAAATCAGAGTTATTGTTTTGCGTCCAGTAACTCTTCTTCAAAGCAGAACAGTTAAAAGCTAACTGCATTGCTGTGGGCCTGGAGTCACATATAGGACAGACCAGGTAACAATGGCAAATTTCCTTCCCTAAGTGGGAGTAATGAACCAAACAGTTTTAACAATTGACGGTGATCATATAGTCACCTCTAGGCTAGCTTTTCATTTGAGATTTATGTAGAACTTACAATTCACTATCTGCTATGGTAGGATTCAAACCCCTGAATTCAGGACATTAGTATCAACCTCTGGATTACTAGTACAGTGATATTACCACTATGCCACCATCTCCCCATAAAACTAAACACTGTCATCTCACTTTGAATCGTTTAGCACCAATTTAAATCGAAACATAAGAACAGGAAGGCCATTCAGCCCCTTGAGCCATTTTGACCATTCAATGAGGTCATTGCTGATTTGTGGCCTTACTCCACACACTTGTCTTTGGCCCATAATCCCTTAATACTTTTGCTTAACAAAAAGCTATGTCTTTCAGATTTGAAATTAACAACTGATCCTGCATCCATCACCGTTTATGAAAGAGAATTTCAAACATCAACTACCCTTTGTTTGTAGAAGTGTTTCTTGACATCTTTCTTGAATGTTCTGGCTCTAATTGTCAGACTATGTCCCCTAGTTCAAGAATCTCATTTTGGTGAAAATAGCTTTCTTTATCTACACTGTCTTTTCCTGTTAATATCTTGAAGATTTCAATCAGATCCCTCCTTAACCTTCTAAATTATAGAGAAAACAGGCCTAACTTGTATAATCTGTCCTGATAGCTTAAACCCAGAAATCCAGGTGTAATTCATTTAAATCTACATTGTACTCCCTCCAAGTCCAATGACAAAGATAAGGGGTAAATAAAGATAAACTAACCTTGATTATGGACTCCAACAGTTTCCCCATCACAAATGTTAGGTCTGTAATTCCCTGGTTTCCTTCTTTCACCTTCTTAAAAAGCAGACTAACTTGCAATTTTTCAGTCCAGAGAGATGATTCCAGTATCTAGGGAACTCTGAAAGATGATAATTAGGGCATCTATAATGCGCGCCGCCCCCCCCAACACTTCCTTTAACATCCTCGGATGGATGCTGTAAGATCTTGGGAATTTGTCATTCTAACTCCATTAATTTCCACATTACTGATGTTTCATGATGCTAATTTTATTCAGCCACTGATTGTGATCCACTATTAATTTCCTTGGGACTTATGGCAAGCTATCCTCCTTTTTTATATGTAAATACTGAGGCAATGTAAGTATGAAAATTGAATAATTTTCAAGTTCAAACCCCAATTTAAAATGAATGATGGGTTTCATCTCAAATTAGCTCGAAACCCAGTATTTCACTGTTGGAATGCAAAACGGATAAAGGTGGCATGCTAAGGGGATTACCAGTTAATCCAACCAAAGTTTAGTAACTTGCATTATACCAACCACATCCAAAGGGTGTTTTGATGTACCAAAGGTGAATTACCATAACATATTCCATGTAAGCTGGATCTATGTCAACTGTTCTAAGGAAACCTGCAGCTAACTACAGCAGAAGGTTTACACTCTTGGTGGCCCCAGCTATGTTATATGTTATTTCCTGCAACATTAGAAACTAAACATGGATAAGTTGCATTGAAGAACCTAATGGACATTTACTACTATTTGCAACTATTACATTCATAAGCACATAAGTGTCTGGACTAACATTAACCTAGTTCTTAGCAACATACTTTCTCAAACACAACATGCTTTGAATAGCATGCCATGCTTAAACTGATAATGGACTAAGATGGAATCTGGGATTACTATACTCTTAAATCATACGACATGATACAGCAATAACATCATGAGCACGTCACTTAAAAGTACACTGACACATTATCCATAAAACACAACTCATCAGATTCAGCTGGTCTGCCTCTGCTTCCCTTAGGTTAGCATTAGCAATCAATCAGCAGCTTATGAATCTATCAAGTAGGTAACAGATGCTTTGGTGGCCATGGCCCATTGAATAGCAGCCATACTACAGCTGCGTTGGATAATGCCACTACAGTACCCTATTTGTGAGAGTGCAATGTGTCACTGATTACTGCAACGTTGTCACTTGGGCATCAGATTCTGCTTTTCATCCCCCTACCACTTGCAACTCCTTACTCAGCACATGTAGCCAAATCAGTGCTTTCTCTCTGAGCTCACTGATTGTACACTTCAGAATCTACATAGATGTAATAGAGATTGTAAACTTTTAATAATCAAATTGATAGTGACAAAATTGGACTCCTGTGGAAAAAAATCCAATTGTAGTTCATCAAAGCCCTTGGGAAGGAAGCAAGCCATCCTCACCCAGTCTGACTTATATATGAGTCCCGTCCAACTCCAATGTTGTTGACTGCTGCTGACACATATCAGGCTTAATTCAATGGAATAACAGAGCGGACTTAAAAATTGAATGGTTCCTTATTTTCTTCAATTCTCCCATCATTAGTTGAGTGATCACCACTAGATCCACCCACCAGGGTGTTAAGTTCTGGTGATATATTTCTTGGAAGTGGAGGGCAGGACTAGTTAATTGGCAAAAACGATGATGGCGCAAGGCAATTGAGGATGGTATGGGGCAAATAACATAACTACAATTCATGTAGAGGAGGTGTAAATTTTTACAGTGAAGCAGCAAAGTTAGAGGGAAACATATAGAAGATGGCAAAGAGAATATGGCTTGCATGATCCTGGAATTCAAATACAATATGAGGGGAAACTCCATGGGTATAAAAGAAAAGAAAACTTACAGCCCAGGAACAGGCCCTTCGGCCCTCCAAGAATGGAACACCTCATCTTAGAACCCTGAACACTTTCAAATTTTGGCATTGGCCCGGATTAAATTGTTTGACAAAAATGTTCACGGACAACACTGTGTGGCATGCATATTTAAACAGAGTATGGCATTAATGATTAAACTTTATTAAGACGTTTCAGACTTTAGAAAAGCTGGGCATGTCTTTTTTTTCATTTTCAGATGTAGGCTCTTAATTTCAACTGGCTACATCCATTTAATTTTGACATGGTTTCCCTCCACCCACTGCTGCCCCCGCCACCCCCCCCCACCTGCTTTTGCCACCCACACTGCTTAATGCTGACAATACACATTGTGACCATTTACTTCAACTGGCAATCTCCCTCAGGCTGACCCAATCCAGTTTAATCCTGGAATGTCTAATGGAATTTTTCTAGTATCGCAATCATGATCAAGTCTTTCAAATTCCCAAAACATCAACAGCATTACAACTGGAAATTGGCCCAAATAAATTTCTGATCCAGCATCTCTTCCTGGAGAACCATAGATGCAACTCAGTTCCACTTCAATACCAGGTATACGGTCATTATTGTGGGAAGAGAGAGCTGTCACTTCAATTATCATTGAATATCCCTCTTCTGGCAATCAAAACACTATTGTACTTACATTCCAGTTATTGGAAATGCATTTAAATCTTCTCAGAAGCCTGCACAATTCAACAGGAAAATTCAGTTATAGCAAGACTTTAAAAGTTACACCTTGAACAAAATAATTTAATAAAAGGTGGCGTAATGCAAATACAACTGTTATGTTATTAATTTGTCTTCAATTATTTCCCTATCTTTGCCTGGTTTCAGAACAGATTGCTTTGTGTTTCTCTATAAGTGTTAGATAACTTGTAATTTCCCACACTGCAGGTTTCCTGAGAGAAAGGTGTCACTATCTCTGCACTCATAGTTTAAAGAACTCTCAAAACTTCACCACCAAAAATGCATGACTTTGCTCTCTGATCTCAGTTTCATTAAATGTCAGCAGTGCCTAAGCAGAAAGGTGAGCACTGACTGTTACCTCCAAAGAGCAGTCTTGATGAAAGCATTGTTAAAAGATGACAGGCAAGTTAATGAAACTATAATGGAAAACCAAAGCGCTGAGGTCCATTTCTAAAAGGTGGACAGGACTTGGTGAGGGATAAGATATGGGCAGCAGAATTTTGCATAAGTAGAAGTTTAAGGAGCATGGAATGTAACGGCTGACTAAGGGAACAGTGTAATAGTTTATTCTAGAGGTGGCCAGGGCAGGGATGAGAGTTTCTGCAGTTGAAGGGCTGAGGTGGAGGCAGCAGCATGAATATTATGGTGATGGAGGAAGGGGTAAGTGTTGAAAACAGTTGGCCTCAGTAGTGTAAAGACGATGGGCTGAGAAGACTATCAGATGGGATGGTCTCGTAGCAAGCAGTTAAACCTGAGAATTCAGTCATGCTAGGAAATAGGAACTGTGGCAAAGGTTGCAATGTTTTTGAAAGTTGCCGAAAGATACTACTTCACTGTTCTCAATATTTAACTGGCAGAAATGGTGGCGCATGCATATCACAGTGACTCATTTTGTTCAAGGTGTTACAGCAGGAGTTTTGCTATGACTGAATTTTCTTATAATTGCTTGGGTGTCTGTTAATATTTAAATGCATCACCAGTGGCTGGGAAATAAGTAACATTTCAGATGTGCTGTGTTTGACAGAAGGGGACATTCAATGATAATTGAAGTGCTGCTCTTTCTTTCAGTAACACTGACAAAATTTTAAAAAACACAAAACACTTCAGATGCTGGAAATCTGAAAATAAAACGGGAAATGCTGGAGAAAGTCAGCAGGCCTGGCAGTTTCTGTGCTGAAGACTCTTTGGACTTGAAATGTTGAGCTGAATCTTAGATTTTAATTTGACTAAGTCCTAGTTGCATTGGGTCTTTTGGAGGAGTACTTGCCAAGAACTCTATTGAGTTTTTTCCCCATATCTGACCAAACCCATTTCACTAATTACCTCCCCTGCTCCCGTGTCATCCTTCACATTTGATTTCTGCCCTATCTTACCATGATCTGTTCCCAGATCAACTTTCTATCCAGCAAATATCACAGAATTCACCAGCACCATTTTTGGAAGCCTGTTGAGCACCTGGATAAGCATTGTCAGGCCTGAGCTTCTCTGCATGGTTGCTGACATTTGCTCTGGACACAGCAAATATTTGCTCAGGAAATCAGCACTCCACTATGCAACCAGGATCCTGGAGGTTCAGCTAGATGAAATGGTCCACAGGCCAGACTTCCTTCTCATTCAAATCCACTGGTGGAGACTACAACACTAGATCATGCTAGCCTGGTCCAAGGTTGCAACACAGGACAGTTTCAGCCTTCTTGAGGAATGCCCAACAGTATATGAAGAAAGCCAATATCTTCTTCATTTTACCAGTGTAAGTGTCATCACCTTTTATCCAATACCTTGCAGTCATGTTACCTTTGCTGCTGCATCCACGAAGGGTCATACTCTACCACTCTCACTATTGCCTGTGGCATCTTCCCTCACTCACTGTTACCCACTACAATCCAGAAGACCATGAACTTCATGCTTTCTGTGCCCCTACTCACACATTCGGGATACCTGCTCACCTGCCCCAACAGTAACAGTGGTGCCACCCACTTTCATCTCCTATATTACCTGCCTCTGATTTTGGGCAAAATGACAATGCAAGGCAGGGATGCTGTGAACATTCAGTTAGACTCAGAGTGAATGAGTACTATGTCAGTGAGTGAAGGGCCCAGAGATGCAGCCTGGTCCTGTCTATGAGCCGAATAATGTTTCTGAGTGCACTATCTCCTTGCTGCAGCATTACAATGATAATTATTGGTGCGGTTTAAAGTACAGTATTGAAGCACGGAAGAGTCGAGTAAGTGGATTGGAGCCGTATCATGGAGGGTTCTTAAAGGCTGGAATGCATCGAATGTCAATACCTGTGGATGTGGGTTGCATTTGGCTGATGCTCTGAGATAGATGTCATTCAGAGCAAGCAGGGAACTGAATCCATCAGGTGCACAATCTGGTTTCCATGTCAAGTTTTCCTGATGTCAAGCTTGTTTCTGTGTTTGATAAGATACGAAGCTGAATATTAATGAGGCGAGTTTCGCTGTTAACAAATGTTAGTCCCCATCTATTGGCATCTCACCACTGCCCAGTGAGAACTTGCCATGTCGCTTGTGAAAAGCTTAAAAGATGGAATGAGATGATCTCAACATTGAGCTAGATCTCACTGTATTTGTCACCCCTGCCACTCACCATAGCCACATCATTCAGACCCCACTAGACCCTTTTTCTCTGTTTCTCTTCACAGATGCTGCCAGGCCTGTTGAGCTTGTCTGGAATTAAAAGTTCACCTGGCTTTAGCACACCACTGGAATTTGAGGATCTAATTTGGGGTCATTTTGTATGTGTTTTCTTTGTTTTACTTTTTTAAATGTCGGGATCGACAGTTCAGCTGATGGAGAAATGATCCTATTGGGGTCAAGTTACAGGAATGGAGCATTGAACTTCTTTCTCTTTCAAAAAAATTATCAGCAAAGTTTAAGGGAAGACTGAATAGCAATGTTGAAAATGATGACAAGTTTTGTGAATTAAGAGGAGCTATTCAGCTTTAACTGGAGCACTCAGTCCAGTTCTGGGTGAAATGCTTAGGACTAATATGAAGATATTAGAGACAGTGCAAAAAACATTTGTCAGAATGTTCCCAGGATGAGGAATGCAGTTATGAAGGTAGACTGGAGAAGTTGGGATGTCTCTACTTGGAAAAAAGAAAGGAGATTTGATCGAGGTATTCAAAATCATGAGAGCTCTGTTCAGAGCCGAGAGGAAGAAAATATTCTCACTCATGAAAGGATTGAAAACAAAAGGCCACAGTTTTTAAATCATTGGCAAGTGGAGCAAAAGTGATATCAGAAATGGGGAAGCAACTGAAGTTCTCTACCTGTAAGTGTCGTGATGACAGCTTGAATTGAAACATTCAAAAGGGTGTTAGACTATTATCTGAAAAGCAACAACATGTAGGTTTACAGGGTGAAGATGGGAGAATGGCACGAGGTGAACTACTTATCTGGAAAGCTGTCATGGATAAAATGAGCTGAATGGCCTCTTTCTATGCTGTAACAATATTGTGATTTGGTGTGTACCCTGTGGGAGGGAGATCAGGAACAAAAGGTACAGAGCTTTGTTATAATCAGCAGAAGATTGATAAAAAAAATTTGAAGTGACTTTTATTTCCCACAGAGTTTTTCATCTAATGTGACAATGATTATGTTATCCTCATAACATAAATACTAGGTATGGATATTAAGTTATTGAAGAATGCAACAGACATTTATTACAGCTATGAATGGGCACAAACATTACATTTTCAGACACTGAAGGCTGAACCTAATGTTTTCTAGCTGCGTCAGATATCTCGAGCTTTTTGGAGGTTTTTGCATGATGAAGCCTAGTGAGATCTCTCAACCAAATTCATCTCATTAATCCTATGGTGCCCCCCTTACCCAATTCTTCCCACTGTCAGTTTCTGGAAGATCTCATCTGTTATCAACCAAAAGACCACATCTCTGGCACCCACACCATCATTGAATGGCCACTATATTTTCCGGACAAGCATTTGCAATATAGCGCTACATCTCACTGGCAACGTGATGGCACAACAGCCACAAAGCAGCACGGCCCCCTGTATGTAACCAGCATGGTTGACACTCCCTCACACATACAATAACATTCCCTCACCCCAATAGTTGCTTGTACAGGTACAGTTCACATTCATTCCACAAAATGTTCATTGTTGGAAAGTGTTTGAAAACTAGTCCTCAGTCCAGGCAAGGTGAGTCACTGAGGATCAAGGAATCCCAGTACCATCAGTCCTGGGTACAGTCCATACACAGTCCAGTGGCTTGGCCACATAATCAGTCATCCATTCAGGACGATATGACTGACTGCAGTCCAGGTGGTGGGCAATAGTCAGTCCTGTAGGGTCATTACAAGCAGTCAAGGGAATTGTGCATCATTAGTTAGGGAGCTGGAAAGACAGTAGTCTGGGGTCTGGTCCCGACAACATCGGTCAGATGTCTGGTGAGGATAATTCTGGGGTCTTTATGTAAGTCCCTGAGGAGGGTGCAAGGGACAGGGTTAAAGGGGAAAAGACAGGGTCTCATTGCCAAAGAGTGGTGGGACAGTAAAGGCAGGGCAAGCAAAAGCAGAGGCATGTGTTGACTTGTGGACAACAACTTTGACAAAAGGATTCTCAAGATTTGAGGAGTGCAGGCAGAATAGCATCAGATGGCATGACTACTGGATGGAGTTTATTTTCAGTGACCACCACTGTTGCCTCCAAAGAGTGATTGCAGAGGAGCAGGGTGGGCATCATTAACTTGCAATGTCGGATTCAGGAAGCAGGGAAAGCGCTTGGAAACAAAGTCCAATGTGTTAGGTCTCCACATGGGGAAGTTGGTGACGATGGGCTGTTAGGTAAGTTGTACAAAGAACAAAGAAAATACAACACAGGAACAGGCCCTTCAACCCTCCAAGCCAATGATGACATATTTTGCCGTTCCATACTAAAACTGCCTTCACTGACAGGATCCATATCCTCCATTCCCTTTCTATTCATGTTTTTCGTCCAGGTGCTTCTTGAATGCTGCTATTGTGTCTCCTTCCACCACCTCCTTTGGCAACATGTTCCAGACAATCACCACCTTTTGTGTGAAAAATTTGCCTCGCGCATCTCTTTTAAACTTCCCCTCTCGCACCTTGAACTTGTGTGCCCCAGTAGTTGATCCCTCCACTCTGGAAAAATGCTTCACGCTTTCCACTCTATCTGTGTCATTCACAATCTTTTAAACTTAGGGTGGCACGGTGGCTCACAGCACCAGGGACCAAGGTTCGATTCCAGCCTCGGGCGTCTGTTTGTGTGGAGTTTGCACATTCTCCCCATGTCTGCGTGGGTTTCCTCTGGGTGCTCCAGTTTCCTCCCACAGTCCAAAGATGTGCAGGTTAGGTGGATTGGCCGTGCTAAATTGCCTGTAGTATTCAGGGAGGTGTAGGTTAGGTGGGTTGTTGGGGGGGGTGGGTTGCTCTGAGGTTTGGTGTGGACTTGTTGGGCTGAAGGGCCTGTTTCCACACTGCAGGGATTCTATGAAACATCCATCTGGTCATGCCTCAAGATTTCAAGGCAAGGGGGCACATTTTTAAGGTGAGAGGAGATAGACTTAAAAAAGATGAGGGGCAAACTTTTTACGTAGAGGGTGGTTCGCATGTGGTATTAACTTTCTAAGGAAGTGGTGGATGTGGGTACAATTACATCATACAAAAGACATTTGGATAAGTACCTGAAAAGGAAATGTTTGGAGGGATATGGGCAAGGAGGGGGAAATGGGACTAGTTTAGTTTGGGATTATGTTTGGCATGGACTGATTGGACCAAAGGGTCTGCTTCCATGCTGTATGACTCTATGACTTTATGATACTAGTTCAACTCTCCCACTCACTATAGCCAGAAGAATGTCTTACAGTTAGGATGACCAACAATAGTCAACCAAGCCTTGTGCTGACACCACCTTAAAAAGGCCATTGTGCACCCAGACAATGTTAGTCTAGAGCTGCCCTGCACAGTTCCTAAAATGTTCCCCAAATGTGCCAATGAAGGGACATTGTATTTGAACTGACTCTTCTATCCAATTAATTCTACAACTGGTTGGTTGGTACAGAATGCTGACAAGAGAGATAGGATGTGAAAGCTGCTCATTTTGCACTCAATAGGCCAAGACAGCTTCATCACAAAAATTTATAGTATAGAAGAAAGGGGTGCTCAGTGGTTAGCAAAGCACTGATTGCGGTAGTTCCATGGTGAAAACAATGAGAAAATCAAGGATCCCCAAGCTCCCAGGTAATTCATTTAAACATACCTCGTTTGCTTTTGGAGAACAGCGCCCTCCATATTATTGAACCTTCCTTCTCACAAGCATAAATGAATTTTATGTTGGATTTTGTGAATATATGTTGGTTGAGCATGGTCTGTACCCTATATATTGCAAAGTACCAATGGAATAAATTCATATCACTTCTTATTCTTGCCAACATCTATAAACTTTAAAATTACACCTTGTATATCCAGGTCATCCACATAAGTCAAGAAATGTAGTGGTCCGAATACTGACTCTGGGGAATATCACTATACATTATTTTTCAGTCTGGCATTAAAATTGTTCACCACTATTCCATGCTTTCAGTGCTGAGCCTATTTTGCATGTAACGTAGCTCTGCATTTTAAGCTTATAGTCTTTAATTTTGCTGACAAGAGTTCTGTTATGCATTACATTACTTTATTCATTCATTCATGATACATGGGTTTTGCTGGCTCAGCTGCCATTATTGCCTATTCCTAATTGCCCTTGCAAAGGTGGGGGTAAATTACCTTGTTGTACAACTGCGGTCTTCGTGGATACACCGCAGTGCAGTTAGAAAAGGAGAACATTGTCAAAATCAAAATGTAACCAACCACACTACTCTCATCAACTTTTTCATTTATTCAATCATGAGATGCAGGAATCACTGACAATTAAAGGTCAACAGGACTAAGATTTCCATTATTGTTTCTATGCCTAACCTGATGCATGGTCAGTCCAGTTTAAAGCTTCTCCACCATTTTAGTGTTTAGATACAAAACAATATCTTGCTCAGCCACTTCCAAAGTTTCAGAACTTAATTAAGAGGCAACCACATTGCTGTGGATCTGGAGTCACATCCAGGTTACATTTTATCTTTGGATAATCCTTCTCCAGTGCTATAATAAGCTATTAACAATACTGTTGCCTCCTCCTTATTTCCCCTTCCCTACTTACTGAAAACCTTCCAGCCAAAAACATTAAATTCCCAATCCTCCCCAACTCTGAGGCAGAAATGCTAGCACCATAATATTATAATTGCATGTGATGGTTTGTGATTAATTTGCTTTATGATTTTACCCACGCTGACAGTTGCCATGCAATAGGAAATTAGCAATACAACTTAATTATTTGTGGGACCTTTCTGTTCTCAACAAACAGAACAGAATTTTTCTGCTGGAAATAAAGCCTTATATTTATATAAAACCTCACACAACCTTAGGATGTTCCAAAGTGTTTCACGGGTAAATAAATACCTTTTGCACTGTTGTAAATTAGACAATATGACAACCAATTACACAAAGGGAGGCCCTACAAATGGCAATTTGGTGACTACTGGAGATTCATTATATTGATTCTTGCCAGTTTAACATCACACCTCAAATACCATACATCTGATAGACCAGCAACACCCCCAGCCCTACAATTCAGTGTTGTCAACCAGCTTCATAAACTCAGAGCTGTGGAATGCAGCATGGTCCCACATATCTTGTGAATCAGAGGTATAGGTTGGAATTGGTCTCTCAGTGGCACGTGATGGGTCCCAGCTTTGTCTCTCAACAGCTTGTGGCAAGTCCTGGTCTGGTCTCTCGGCAACCCATGGTGGTGTCTCGGCTCGGCATGTAAGTGGATCCTACCCGGGCATGTTCCTGAGACACCGGAGAAGATCGGAGACACAACAGTTCCAGCAGCAGCATTAGCATCTGTGGCAGCAGCATCGAGAATAGACAGCTGAGATCTCCCCCAAGAGCAAGATAAGTGGAGGACTCATCAAAGGTTGTTGAATTTTTATCTTATTCCTATATTGTCACAGTTTAAACTATGAAAGACTTTAATATAAACCATTACTTATTTCTTTATTTTTTGACTGTTCTATGAAGCAATGCTTAACTTTTTAACTCTCATTTCTCTTACTACTTTGTACCTCATTTTTTTTTAACCTAGATACCTTGGTACCTAAAATGGGGCCATGTGTGGCGACATTATACAGTTTTGACTGTACCCCAGTACTTCTGCACTTGACTACACATGACAATAAGATCAAAATTCTAAATCTAAATCGAATTGTGTGCCCTTCAGCAGTGGGCTGAAGGGCAGGAAAAATGTGTGAAAATGGACACTGTGAAGGTGGTGTGTACCATTGTTACTCCCTTCCAGAGATGTCAGACAGCCATTTGCCTATGGATTGACAAGGGTCACATAAAGGCTTCCTACTGCCACTGCTGGGATTTTATCCACAGTGCAGAAATTGGTGCCAAGTTGAGCAACTATGTCTGACAGCCTTTTCATGGGCTTGGATAAAGGGGTCTATCTCCTGCTTGAGGATAATAGTGAGCTGTCTTCCTGAACAGCTGCAGTGTTTGACGTATAAGTGTCGGAGTGTTTTAGTTTTCAGTTCCTCTTTACTTCTTCCTCACTGCACAAAAACAGCCCATTTTCCACACCTGATCAATTCCAAACATAAGCTCCCTTTAGACATCCAGCTTTATCTAATTCATCCTTGAGCAATGAGCATCATTGACAAAGCTAACAAGTATTGTCCATCACTAATATCCTGGAGAAGGTGGTAGTGAGTTCTCTTACGGTCATAGAGTCACAGAGTTTACAGCATGAAAACAGGCCCTTCGGCCCAAACTAGTCCATGCTGACCATGATGCCCACTCAGCGAGTTCCAATTGCCCGCATTTGGTCCATATCCCTCTAAATGTACTCATCAATGTACCTATCCAAATGTTTTTTAAATGTTGCTATTGTATCTGCCTCAACCACCTTCTCCAGCAGCTCATTCCATGTATGCAAGACTGTCTGTGTGAAGAAGTTGACCCTCAGGTCGTTCTTAAATCTATCCGCTCTTACCTTAAACCTATGTCATCCAGTTTTCAGTTCCCCATCCCTGGGAAAAAGACTATATGCATTCATCCGATCTATGCCCCTCATGATTTTATAACCTCAATAAGGTCACCCCTCATTCTCCTTCGTTCCAAGGAATAAAACCTATCCTGGCCAACCTCTCCCTATAACTCAGGCCCGCTACGAGTTGTTGGTTCATCGAGCTGACTGGCTTTCATGCAAACGTTTCGTGTCCCTTCTAGGTGATATCATCAGTGCTGTGTAGCGTCCATTAAAGGGCTGTTGTTCTGTCCCACTCTGAATTTATATGGTCCGGTCTGTCATGGTGGGCAGTCTTGTTTCCAGTTTGGTATCGTAGTGGTATGTAGATATGGTCTATTTCAACGTTAGTTAATTGCATCGGTGGTTGAAAACCAGACCTCCAGGAATTTTTGCGCTTGTATTTGACAAACCAGACTATATAAAGTCAGAATGGGACAGAACAACAACACTTTAACAGAGGCTACACAGCACTGACGATAACACCTAGAAGGGAGACGAAACATTTGCATGAAAACCAGTCAACTCAGTGAACCAGCCAACAACACCGGCCACAACCCAAGCTACAGATCTTGGTTAAAAAATTAAATAGGCCTACTAGACTTGGCAACATCCTCGTAAATCTTCTATGCACACCTTCCAACTTAACTATGTCTTTCTGATAACAGGGTGACCAAAACTGTACACAAAACTTCAAGTGTGGCCTCACCTACGAAGGATATATTTCCCTCCCCACCCTTATCTGCCTTCTGGAGGGACCACTCTCTCCACGACTCCCTCATCCACTCCACACTCCCCACTAGCCCCACCACCCCCGGCACCTTTCCCTGCAACCGCAGGAGGTGCTACACCTGCCCCTACACCTCCCCCCTCACCTCCATCCCAGGCCCCAAGAAAACCTTCCACATTAAACAGATGTTCACCTGCACATCTGCTAATGTGGTCTATTGTGTCCGTTGTTCCCGATGTGGCCTCCTCTACATCGGTGAGACCAAGCGGCAGCTCGGAGACCGCTTTGTGGAGCATCTACACTTGGTTCACGACAAACGACAACACTTCCCAGTCATGAACCATTTCAACTCCCCGTCCCACTCCCTGGATGACATGTTCATCCTGGGCCACCTCCAGTGTCACAATGATGCCACCCAAAAACTGGAGGAACACCACCTCATATTCTGCCTTGGAACCCTAAAAGCCAATGGTCTCAATGTGGACTTTATGAGCTTCAAAATCTCCCCAACCCCAACCTCATCCCAAGACCATCCCTCCCCCTGTCCCCGCCTCCTTGACCTGTCTGTCTTCTCTCCCACCTATCCGCTCCTCCTACCTCACTGACCTACCCCCACCCCCACTTCCTACCTACAGTCACCTACTAGCTTCATCCCCACCTCCTTCACCTGTCTGTCTTCTCTCCGCCTATCTGCTCCACTATCCACCTTCAATCACCACCTCCCCCTCTCTCTATTTATTTCAGAGGCCCCTTCCCCTCCCCCATTTCTGAAGAAGGGTCCGGACCTGAAACGTCAGCTTTCCTGCTCCTCTGATGCTGCTTGACCTGCAGTGTTCATCCAGCTCCACACCTTGTTAGCTTAAACCCAACGTATGCCTTCTTCTTTTTCCTGACCAGAGCCTCAATATCCATACCGTCCCTGGACTCTTGATATCACACTTTTTAAAGCCTCCCATTTGCCAGTCATTCCTTTTCCTTCAAACAGGCTCACCCAATCGACCACTGTTAGATCTTGCCTTATGACCTCAAAATTGGCCTTGCTCCAATTTAGCACCTTAACATGTGGACCTTTCCTATCTTTGCCTATGACTATGTTAAAACTAAAGAAATTATGGTCACTGGACCCAAAGTGCTCTCCTACTGACACTTTAGTCACTTTCCCAACTTCCTTTCCTAAGGGGAGTTCCAGTGCTGAACCTTCCTGAGTTGGGCCCTCTACATATTGATTTGGGGAACTTTCTTGGACACATTTGACAAATTCCACCCTGCCTGGTCCTTTTACACTCTGGTGGCCCAGTCCATACAGGGGATATTAAAATCTCTAACCAACATTACTCAATTATTCCTACAGTTATTTGTAATCTCTCTACATATCTGCTCCTCTAGTACTCACTGGCTATTTGGGGGACAATAATGCAGTCCCAACAGTGTGACCGTCCCCTTCTTGTTTCTAAGTTCTAACCATATGGCCTCATTGATGACTCCTTAAGAATATCCTCCCTAAGCACTGTTGTTATATCCTCCCTTATCAAAAGAGCAACTCCCCGTCCTCGCTTACTTGCACTTCTGTCATGCCTGTAGCTTCTGTATCCTGGAACATTGAGCTGCCAATCCTGCCCTTCTCTCAGCCATGTTTCCATTATAGCTGTAATAACCCAGTCCCCAGAGCCAATCCACGGTCTGACCTCATTTGCCTTACCAGTCAAGCCTCGTGCATTGAAATAAATGCACTTCAAACCAGAAGTCTTTTCTCTCCCTTCACTGTGCCCCTGGCTATCCTGAATAGTAAACTTCCTCTCGATGGCTAATGTACTTCCCCTGACTTCTTGATGGTCCCTCTCTTAGTCAGAATCCCACCCCCCTGCCAAACTAGGTTAAACCCTCCCAGGTAACATTCGCTTATCCCTCCGTGAGGATATTGGATCCCGGCTGGTTCAAGTGCAGCTCTTCTTGGGATATCGATTCATCCACAGTTCAGAAAGGGAATTCCCAGATTTTAATGCAATGTCACTGAAGGTATGGTGATACCTTTCCAAGTCAGGATTGTGAGTGGTTCAGAGATGAACTTGCAGTTGGTGGTGTTCCCATCCACCTGTGAGAGTTTCTTTGTCCTGGACGGAATCAAGTTTATTAAGAGATGGCAACAACTATACAAACCTCTATTTAGATTTAATCTGCAATATTGTGTCTAATGCTGGGTGCCTGACCTCAGGAAAAATGACAACAACCTGAATGGGCTTGAAAAATTCAGCTGGCCTGGCAGCATCTGTGATTAAAGAAACAGTGAGCGACAAATGTTACCAGACCCGCTGAAGATTTTCAGCACTTTCTGCATTTATTCACGTTTCTAGCATTTGTTGTGTTTTGCTTTTATCTTAGGAAAGATATCACGAGCTTGGAGAGTGTGCAGTGCAGTTTCACCAGAGCAATAACTGACCTAAAAGCATTATGTCATGCAGACAGATGCTATGGCCCCAGAAATACAAGATTAAAGCGTGAATTAATCCAAATGTTTAAAATGGTTAAATGATTTAATTGAATAGATGACAAGAAATTGATTCCTTAGGTAAGAAATCCAGTAAAAGAGCTAAGCACAATCTTAAATTTAGAGTGATATTAGGAAAAATCACTCAATGGTTAGTGCTATTCTTTAACTCTCTCCCCTTCCAGAAAAAAATGTTGTTGATGCACGGGAGGGTGTCAACAGAAAATTTCAAAACTAGGATTCTTTTTTATGTAGTGTTATTCACGATTGAGGAACCATTGCTGATAGATGGAACTAAAATACATATCAGCCATGATCTAATTGAATGGTAGAAGAATTTTGAGGGGCTGAATGGCCTACTCCTGCTCATATATTTTTCTGATGGTGAATTGTACCACTGACAGTTTAGTTCCACAATCCACTACTCCCAAAGGCAATAGGCCTCAAGTGGAACGTACTCAAGAAATTGCAGCTACACACCCATTGTTTTAACAAAATGCACACAAATAGACAAATTAGAAGCAGAAGTAGGCCATTCAGCCCCATTAGCATGCTTCACCAATCAATAGGATGATTTTCCTGTGAGCATTAGCCTAGCAGAGCCACTGGATCACAGAATCCTAAGGTACAAACTTAATGATGTAGCATACTGATTTCAATGGAAATGAATATCAGATGTGATGTAAAATAAGCAACCAAATTACCAACACTCACTTCAATAACAGGTCAAAATTGCTTTTCCCAGAAGCTATTCAGCCCATCATGTCTGTTTATGGTGATTCTCCAAGAGCAGAATAGACAGACGTGATGGGCTGAATTCCCATTTCCATTCATCCTCAGAGATTCACATCTCCAATAGAAAAAGCTTTTAAAGCCTCAATAAGAACCACCTCTGTCAGTATTGGTTAGCTCAGGGAGTATAAACAAGGCCGAGTCTTAGAATCAAAGCAAGTCTCTGTCTTCCTTAATCCATTGTGGGATTTGATGATTTCTTCTATAAAGTATAAAACTGTTCAGAAAACAGCAACACACAAATTCTATTAAGGGTGAAATACAATTTTAAAATGACAAGGTTAATTATACTTTAAATTATTCAAGATAACTTGTCATAAAATCATTGGAACCATTAAGTGAAATATGGTTTAAATTAATCAACATTAATATTGTGGAAGCATATTAGTTTTCAGCTCCTCCTTATTTCTTTCTCACTGCACAGTAACAGAACATTTCCCCAATTGGTATATGCTGGAGTATAAACTCTCTTTCGACACCCAGCTTTATTGAATTCATCCTTGAGAAGTGGGTATCATTGGCAAAGCTAACAATTACTCACCATCTGTAATTGCCCTGGAGAAGTACTGGCGATTGCTTTTCTTTGGGCATAGGTTCATCCATCATGCTGCTAGGGCCTGCGTTCCAGAATTTTGACCCACTGACACTGAAGGAACAGAGATATGTTTCCAAGCAAGCATGGTGAGTGACTTGGAGGGAACGTGCAGGCGATGTTTTTATGTATCTTCTACCTTTGCTCTTCTAAAAAGCAGTGGTCATGGGTTTAGAAGAGGTGCTCTCAAAAGATGTCTGGTGAGTTGCTGCAGTGCATCTTATTTATGGTACTTTCCTACTCTGGAAGTGAATATTTAAAGTTGTATATGAGAGATCAATCAGATAACATTCTTTTGTCATTGAAAGTGTTGAGCTTCTTGAGTTGTTAAACCTGCATTTAAAGAATATTCCATCACACTTCTGACTTATGTCGCTTAGATGGTTTGTGGGAGTTAGATGGTGAATTATTCATGACACAATTCCCTGCCTCTGACCTGCTCTTGTCATCATGGTATTTATACAATCAGTCCAGTTCAGTTTCTGGTCAAGAATGCTGGTGGTGGAAGAGATAGTAACGTTGTAGAGCACAAAGAGGAGACAGTTAGGTTCTCTGTTGCTGGAGATGCTCATTGCCTGGCAAGGTGGAATCATTAACAAACAGTCCCACTTCTGAACATACGTTGATGAAGCAGTTGCAGTTATTTGGGTGGAGGACAGCACCCTGAAGAACTTCTGATGTGATGTCTAGGAGCTGAGATGATCGACCTCTAACAACTCCACAATATTCCTTTATCTTAGATATCACTGCAACCATGGGAGAGACTTCCCCAATTCCCATTAACTCCAATTTTACTGGGACTCCTTGATGCTACGCTCGGTCAAATATGTCGGCCTTGATTTCAAAGGCAGTCATTTTCTTCTTGCCTCTTGAATTTAGCCTTTTTGTCCAAGTTTGAACAAAGGATATAATCATTTGAAGGACTGATTGGCCCTGAAATATTGATGAACAAATTATTGAAGAGTAACTGCTACTTGTTATCACAATGAAAAGCACCTTCTTCATTTTGTCGATGCCTAAGAGTGGGCCACTGGGGCAGTAACTAGTTGTGTTCATACTGACCTGTTTCTCTTGGACAGTAAAAAGCTAGCCAATTTACCATGTTTTTTGGATGGATGCTAATGTTGTAGTTTTACTGAAATAGCTTGGCCAGGGGCACTGTAGGAACCTTTTAAAATGGATATTTTAATGAGTCAGGAAGGTTACTAATGCAATTTTTATGTCATTATTAGGCCACTAAAACCAAGAAAAGGTAATGAAAATTGACCCTCAAGAATTTAAATGATTGACAACTCATGAACAGTGTTTATCAGTAGGAAATTGTCAGTCATTTAGCCAAAGCTGTCACAAGTGAAATGATATTTAAAGTCCCAATAGTGTTATTTCAAGGAAGGGCTGGCAGGTTCTCATTAGGATCAGTATAATAAATTTTCAATCAAATTACTGGTACAAATTTTATTTGTATTATTAGGATTACAGTCATGGCCATTCAATAGAGCTCAGTAAAGCAGAACAAATATTTCTCCATTAACTAACATCATTACAACAGATTACCTGGTCCTTATCACATTGTTGTTTATAGGAGTTTGCTATGCATAGCTTGATTACTGTGTTGCCTGCATTACTCTGGACTATGTGCTTTAAAAGCAATTCATTTGCTCTAAAATACTTCAGAACCAACCTCAAGGTGGTAAAGACGCTAAGGAAATATTTTTCTTTCTTTTGGTTCCTCTATTAGATACTCCAAGTGATGGTCAATGATTATTTGGGATAGATGTGCAATTCATGTGTATTCATGTATCTCCCATCTTGGTGTAATCTCCAAACCTCTACTATGAGGCTCACTCACTTCAGTCCAAACCATAACCCTAACTCGATCACATCTTGCAGTCAGTTCAGTAAAGACATTGTACAAGTCAAACGAGTGTCTTGCGAACTCATAACAACTTCACATGTTCTATTTATCTAACTTGACATATCCTAAAGGGAGTCTTTCCACATTTAATAATTCCATCAGACATTCATGGCATGGATTGTAAAGTTGAATAGTTTATGATCTGCCCATCAAAAAATGAAACTTGGATCTTTCCTTTAGTGTGATCTCTAGTCTTGCTGGAATTGCAAAGTGCAAAGTCTTCTATCGTGTCTTTACCTGCAGTGGGTGATGGCGGATGGGAAGATGGGCAAGGAAGAGAGATTGCTGCTCTACAAACAAAGAGGTTCATACCTTTGACAAGATGGGACCTGACATATGAAAGTGGCTTTATGAGCTCCTTGTTGGACAGTTTTGTACATCCCACTCACAAAAACTGCTTTGTCATCCAGTGTGGAAATGCTGGCCTTGTAGAGATGTCACTCAACTATTAATTTAGAATCAAGATTAATATTCTGGGGACAGATGTTCACATATTACCATGGTTGAATGTAAAATTTAAATTCAATGAAAATCTGGAATAAACAGCTAGAATAATATTTATGTGTAACAACTATTGTGATTTTTTGAGAACCATGCCACCCCTACCCAATCTGGTTTACATGAGATTCCAAAACCACAGTATCCATCAATTTCTGCTCAGCCACCCTTCGGAAGGCACTGTAGTACTGTGACCATGAGCATGGGCCAATTTAATATAAGTCCATGGCCCAGTCCTTGGGATTGAAAAAAGATAGACCGCAGTGCTTCATATACTCCAGAATCAATTTTAAACTATTGCCACTGCTCGGGAAAGAGACATGAAACTCAGGGCTAGTTGGACAGCTCTTCAAGAAATAGATAAAAAAATTCTGAAGTTCTTACTTCTTTCAGACTGCAGATCCCTAAAATACTAAAATCAGGCTACTATTCTAGAACTTGTCACCAGTTGGCGCTTTAGGTAGGAACTGGTTGATCCCTACAAAGTGCAGCCTCCTATCAGTCCCATGGGTCATGGAGGAAAAGGTTTCCTAAAGGTGGACCCTTCCCCTTTTCATTCAAGCAGTGGCTGTTGGTAATAATTTTGCTGCTCCCTCCTTCTTTCGACGCCATGTCTTGTTCTGCTAGTCCCATTACCACTGCTTTTCCCATCACTCCAGTATCCCTCCTGTCATTTACCGTCATGCCTTTCATTTCATGCTTGAGCAACTTTCTCTGCTGATCCTTCTCTAACATTTATCGCTTTTCCTGTTGCTGTATTCACTGGTGTATTCTCCGATCTTTTCTGATGCAGGTGAAAGGTCACGTGAAACATTCACTCTGTTTCTCACTCTGCAAATGCAGCCAGACCTGCTGAATATTCCCACAATTTTCTGTTCTTCATTCGGATTGCCAGCATTCACGATATTTAGTTGCTGCTCTTCTTTTAGTAACTGTTAACTTGTTCCCTTCTTCAATGTAACAGCCTATAATTCTCAGTGCTTTGGTGACTGACAGAATAAGTACTATTCCCATGAACAAAATCTCAGTATACAAAGCGTCTCTTTAAGAGACAAACACTCACATAGTTTTGCTAATGCACCAGAAATGAACCATTGGCTATCCTTCTCAAATGGCTTTTTACTGTAAGAAACACTTCTTTGCTTTATCGTACTAAAAATTGTAAGAATGCTGTGTCATTTTCAACCCCTATTTCTGATGGAGGGCCTAAAATAAATGTAAATGGAGGAGGTAATGTTATAATGGTATACTTTACACATTGGCTCTTAGGTCACAGCAACAGGTGTACTTTATCTTCCTGTTTTTTTTTCATCCTCCAGTTTATAAAAACCATTCTGATGTCTTGTTCCTCTTAAACACCAGATGCACCAAGTTTCGCATTTTCGTGATAACTTTCCTGAAATTCATACCTTGGGAGCAGACCCAAAGAACATAACATAAGGGAAGAGATGCAGAAGCAAGATTTCCACTTCCTTTTTATTGCCAGGCACAGAAATGAATTAGCAACTGGGGTCCTCATTTAACTGCACTAGAGAAGAATGTGGATTCAGGAGTATGGGACATGTTGGCATCATATCGGAACATCTGAAGGTGGCAAGCAAAAAGCAAAGCAATCTTTGAAAGAAAGAAAGGTGATGTTGGATATGTTAATACTTCTGAAAGAATTAATGTTGATGATGCAGTAGCTCCACCCAGTTTGATGATGCCACTTAATCTTTGGGTGGATACAATTGAGTTCTACCTGATTTCCTGAAGTACAGTAAATGCTACGCTTTTATGTATGCCAATTCTCTTCTACTTAGATTCATCAGTGGTCAATCTTCTATCATTGATAATTAGGCAGACCCTGAACACAGTGTAGACCAAGACAGGTTAGTGGTAGTGAACTAACTTGATTACCTTAACACACTGTTACATACTGACAGTTTGACAAATACCACAGATACTAGATCAATCGTTAATTAATACTTAGGATGATGGTGGCAGGATAGGCAGCGTTCTGGTTCCTAAGTCTGTCTGCTCCCCAGCACCAGGTCAGTTAAATCTTTCTTTCTCCTTTTCTTCTTTCTTTTCTGTTTCATCTTGATATTCATTTTTTTCTTTTTTTTGGTGGCAACAGCTAAAGATGGTGGCAAGAGCAGGAGCATGCAACCTAAGGCAGCAGGCAGCGAGAGTGGGAGTAGGGTGCAACGAGGCACGAGTAGGCAGCCTGGGGCAGTGGCAAGGGCAAGGTCAAGCCCAAAGCAGGGAGATTGGGTCCTTATAAGGAGTGTGAGTCCAACATGGCTAAGCACTTAAGGATTGTGGTGTTGAACCATTAACTACATTTCTTTGTTTTTCAACTTTTTAATAAGAAGTGCAGTAATGTTTAACTTTTTAACTTTGTTTTCCTTATTTTCTGCTTTGTAACGAAGATTCTGTACCCAAGCGCCTTTGTATGTAGGTGGCACCATAAATGGCAACTTGTAAACTTTTTATTGTACTCATATGAGTACATGTGACAATAAAACCCAATTCAGTTCAATTCAATTCAACTTTAAATCTTCGAGTGATAGATTTGATTAACCTGTAGGTATTAAGACATCTGTGGAGTTAGTTCACAGATCGACCATGATCTCAACAAGTGATGGAAATGGCCTCCTCTGTTGCTCTGGTATTGTCCCTTTTTCCAAATGCTAGCCCTTTCCTGGACTAGCCTTACCCATGCCATGTGACTAGTCTGCACACTGTAAATACAGTTGCAGTCAGCTTAGGACAGATAGTGTCGTTAAGTGCCCACAGTACAGAAAAAAACTATCCAACCAATGTTGGTCCACGTCAGTGTCAATGCCCCACATCAGCCTCCCCCATTCATTTTCCATCTAAGCACACTAACATGACCTCCTTTCTCCTGTATTTGTCTTTCTCACCCCATCTACTTGTTTAATCTATTCCTGGTATTAAGTAGTTGTACATTCTAACAACATTCTGATAAAGAAGCTTCTTTTCAATTTCCTATTGCATTTATTATTCACTATGTTGTTTTAGGGACCAGCTGTTGTAATGTCATCTGAAAGTGGAAATATTCTCTCCATACCAACCTTATCGGTTCCTGTGATAATGATAAACAGCCCAATTAGATCAGTCCTTGGTCTTCACTTGTATGGAGAGAAGAGCATCAACTTGTTCAATTGTTCCTCTGGTAGGTATAACCACTCAGCAACAGTATCATTCCAGTAAATTTTTTTTTGAATCTTCTATGCAACCACTAAGTCCCTGTGGTAATATGGAAACTGGACATGCTCACAATAATTCATATAATTTTAATATAACCTTTCTGAGTTTAAATTCTGTCACTGTCGAAATTAGAACCTGTGCCCCTACATTTTACAATTTGTGTATCTGCACAATTGGATCTCCTTGTTCCTTTATTGAGATTAAAATTTTCATAAGGAGTATTTGACCTTTTAATCCTTCTGAACAAAGTATACCACAAAGTTTTCCAAATTGAAATTATTTTGCCAATTTCATGCCCATTCTGTCAGCATTTCCCTGCATTTTGTTATCCACCATATAGTTATACCATACAATTTAGTGTTGTTTGCAGAACAATAACCGATACACATCATTCCCAAGTCAAAGTTGTTTATGCACATAGTGAAAATCAATGGGAGCTGGCAGTGGTCAATGTGAGATACCACCATTCACCATTTAACGATATGAATGACTATATTTACCTCCACTCTGTTCTGTGTTTGATAAACAGCTGGCTATTCATTTGGCCACTTGTCCCCTAACTCTGTTTGTTCAGACTTCAGTCAGTGTTTGTAGACCACCAGGGAGTCTCAGTACTAGGAAAGTACTTGGAGAAGTGCCATCAGCAGTCCCTTTGCGTGCTCTTCCAAACACAGTGCAAGACGAGCAGCCAACAGCAGTGTCTTATCTCAACACCACTCACCCAACATTGAGGTGATAATCACTCAAAACCAGGAAGGACATGTTGTTTATATGCCTGACTCTATTCCCAAAAAAAAAACGCTTTATTCAAAACTCGATTGTGGCAGGACACTCCCAGATAGACAATGAAAAATTTTAAGGGATGCTTCTGAAGCATTGCTGAAGAGGACAAAGATCCCCACTGACTCCAGAGAAACTATTGCTTGTGGCTAAGCCAAACAGAGAAGGCTTATTCAGGAAAGCACTGAACAAATTAAGTGATTTCATCAGGAATATGCAGAAATGAAGTTGAAGCATCAGACGGAGTGCACAAATCTGCTAAAACGCATCTATGCAACCTTTCAAGCATTCTCTGCTCTACACATGGTAGAGCTTCCAAATTGGACATATTGGCATCTCAGAACACATCAATTTGGAGTAGAAGATCTGTGATCCTGAGGGACTGCTGAATAGACAGCATTGGAATTGTATATTGGAAGCAGAGGGTGAAGACATTCACACCCCAATGAGGTTCCATTTTACGATCAGCATTTAGATTACTCACTGAACATGATGGGTCTCCAGCTCCCCAAGCAAAATGAGAATGAAGCAAAAGGACATTTACTGCTTCCCAATATTCTCAGTTTTCTCAAATCAAGAGAGGTGACATGAAAGGATGTCCTCTTTATTGTTTCTGAAAAGTTCACTTTGCAAAGGAAACAAATTCTGTTGGCAGAAAGTCAAAAGAACATCTAACCACAGTGGTCTAAAAAGAGCAGATGGAGTACTTGATGCTGTCACCAGGTGTCTATCTAGTTCAAATATCCTTCATTTTGAAAATAGCATGTTTTATATATCCAAAACAGCTTTAATTATCAATATTCAACTACTGAGCTTCAAGTTTGGGGACCGTTTATAACAGAATGTTTTGAAGGAACTGGTACGTAGTCTTGAACAGGACTATAATTGTGATACTCCATTTTCTGGGGATAGTACATTGTCATAACTATTCACATTTCTAGATACAGATTTACTTATGTGCAGTGTATACAACAGTGTTGGGACTGTAAAGGTCTGCGAAATTTAAGAAATCCTCCATGGTAATCCTCAACACCTGTGCCCTGCAATGCAGTGTATTCAGTATACTCATAAGGAGTCATTATACATGCACAACTGCCTGGCCAAATCCAGTTCCAACTCCATTTATAAATTTGCTGATGACACCAGCATAGTGGGTCAGATATCAAACAACAATGATACAGAGTACAGGAAAGAGAGCTTAGTGGCATGGTGTAAAGACAACAATCTCTCCATCAATTTAAGCAAAATGAAGAACTGGTCATCAACTTCAGGAGGCAGAGTAAAGGATGCCCCTATCTGTATCAATGAAGTGGAAATGTTCGAGAACAAGTTCCTCGGAATAAATATCACCAGGAAACTATCCTGGTCCATCCATGACAATGCGTGGACTTCCTCAGAAGTCTAAGGAAATTTTTACAAATGCATTATAGAAAGCATCCGATTCAGATGTATCACATCTCGGTATGGAGACTGCTTTGCCCAAAGCCTCCAGAAATTACAGAGCTTTGTGAAAGCAGCCCAGTTTATCTCAAAAACCAGCCTTCTTTCCATTGACTCTGTCTATAATTCCTGCTGTCTTGGGAATGCAGCTGATGTAATCAAACATCTCTCCCGTATAATCTCTTTCACCCTCTTCCATCGGGCAGAAGATACAAAAGATTGAAAACACAGACCAACAGATTCAAGAACAGCTTCTTCCTCGCTGTTATCAGAATTATGAATAGACCTCTCATGTATTAGAGTTGATCTTTCTCTGTATCTTCTCTATAGCTGCAAGACTACATTCTGCATTCTGTTCTATTACCCTGATGTACTTTTATAAGGTATGATTTGCCCTCGACAGCACGCAAGTCAATGCTTTTCACTTATTCTCAGTACACTTCACAAGAGTAAATCAAATCAAATCAAATGTAATCAAAGAAATGTCTGGTTAATATCTCAATTCATCAGCAATATTTACTGAAGAGGAAGGAGAAAAGTTACGATTACAAATTACATGGAATTACCCAACATAGGCGTAGGGCACTCAACCCAAACCCAAATCCATTTCAGTCTTTAAATTCCACATAGCCCTCCTTCCACTCCCCTTCTTTTAAACTCTATCAATATATGTTCTCTTCTACACAAGTTCATAAAACTTTCTCTTATTTAAGTGAATAAAGGTAAAGTCACCGTAAGGTGCAGTTCATATTGAACTTGTACCAGACGCTTACTTAACCTCAGCCAGAGTATTGTGTATTGTATGAAAGCAGTATGAGTGTGAAATCATAGGAAAAATATGAAACCATTAGAGAAAGCACAGAAGTGATTTACTAGAATGGCTGCAGGAATGAGAAACATCAGTTGTGAGGACAGATTGAAGAAGTTGGACTGCTCTTCTTGGAGCAAAGAAGATTGAGAGGCAATTTGATCAAGGATTCCAAAATAATGTGTGGGCTGAACAAAATATATTGGGATAAGCAGTATCTGTTTGTAAAAGGAAGAAGGTTGAGAGGGCATAGAGTTAAAGAAACGTGAAAACGATGCAACAGTGATGTGAGAAAAATCTTTTTCACATAACAAGTAGTTAGGATAGGGAATTCACTGCTTGGAAATGTGATAGAGGCAGGTTCATATAGGACATTTTGAAGAGGGCTTTGGATGATTATTTGAATAGAAGTGGTATGCAGGGATAAGTAGAAAAGGCAGGAGATTAGATCTGGGGACTCCATTTTGACCCAGTGCAGGCACCATGGGTTGAATGGCCTCCTTTCGCACTGAAAATCCTGTGATTCTGTGAGGTTCCTCCTATCCAACTTCTTTTTGAAACCTCGCAATCCATCTGCTTCCACTGTCCTTTCAAACCAAGAATTTCAGATCAATATTTTACTGGAGGAAAGAAGTTAAAACCACTTTCATAAAAGCTGAATATTGCTGAAACACAGAATGTTATCAAAGTTTCACTCATCCAGACAGATGCATGATTACCAAATTTCAAATTTCAAAGGGAGCAACAGTCCTCCACAGCTCTCTTTGTTTTGCCAGTATCCACTATTATTCTAATTGCCTGAGCCCTAAACGCTGGAAAACACGAACTTCTGTATTTCTCTTACCCTTTAAGATGGGCAGCATGGTGACTCAGTGGTTAGCACTGTTGCCTCACAGCACGTTGGACCCAGGTTTGATTCCAGCCTCAGGTGACTGTGTGGAGTTTGCACGTTCTCCCCGTGTCTGCGTGGGTTTCTAACAGGTGCTCTAGTTTACTTCCACAGACAAAACATGTGCAGGTTAGGTGGATTACCCATGGTAAATTGCCCATAGTGTCCAGAGATGTGTAAGTTAGGTAGATTAGCAGTGGGAAATGCAGGGTTAAAAAGATAGAGTACAGGGGTACAGTCTGGGTGTGATGCTCTGCGTAGAGTCAGTGTGGGCTTGTTGGATCAAATGACCTGCTTCTACAGTGTCTGGATTCTATGGACTTCTATGTTCCATAAAATCCTGCCTTTTTTGATGTAACTTTTATTCTGTGATGTCCTAACATTTACTTCTGTACCTTCATGTCAAGTATTATTTCGTAATTGTTCCTGTACAGTGGCTTAAGACATTTCACTATGTTCAAGGTGGCATATTAATGCAGATAGTCACTGCATTACCACACCCCGGTGCCCCTTTCTGTCTGTCATTGTACAAATATGACAGAATCCCAAGTCGAGCCTTCCAGTCCTGTTAGTCTCCTGCTTTTATCATGCGAGGTAAAGGACATTTAAAGAACAGAGTAAAAGAATCTTGCTCCGTACGTGTGAGGCAAGCTAAATTCACATAAAAGGAACTATAAAATCCCTGTGTCATCTTTATTGTGGTGCAGTTTGCAATATACAATACACAAATATGCACAGGGGAATCTTACCAACCGTGTCTACAAAAGCAGTTGAATAATTCCAAATGTCAGTTTCTAGTAAAACGATGACTCACAGTGGATGTTACATCCATTTGGAGTAAAAAAACTCTGGCTCCTAATGTTCCCTTGTTAAGTTGATTTTGAGCTTAACTATCATTTTTGTAACATAGTATTTGTTCTGGCATTGAATACCAACTCGTTCAGCACAGTAACCTGACTGTGTAAGGAGCACGGTTTCATTATTCAGCTTGCGCTCTCCTCTCAAACCTTATAGAGCTGTAACTACATTGAAGCAGTTATTAATTCAGTTAGTTCTGGCATCATCTTACAGAAAGCACTTCTAACTAGTTCTCTCACAATGACATGAATTAGGTTAAGGTGTATGTGACTCATTTCGTTCAAGCAAAGTAATTAAATTCCCTTTATTTCTGAGCAAGCTGCAGTAGAGGTTTAAGAGCATCTATGTTTCGAACCAGATTCTTTTGAAACATTATACCTTATTAAAATATATCTTTTATTCCTAAAGTCGCATTACTACAATAGGGAAAATGAGAGAAGGTGACAGAAACAATTTTCAGATCTTCGAGCAAACCGGAAAAACCCTGTGCCCACAAATGGTTGAATTATTTGAGGATACTACAAATGAAATGTCATCTGCTACACTGCATTTAATCACTTCATTCTGCTAAAAACATTAAGCATTCCAGAAATTCAATGAGAAAAAAATGCCTTAAAAGCATGTTGATAACCTGAAGGCATAAACTGCTGGAAATTAGTGAATTTTGTAAATTCAACATAAGAAAATATTGTACACTTAATGAGATGATTTTTAATGAGTCTATTAAACTTGAAGCATGCAAAATTCTTGGTACAACATTGCATTATTTCCTATGCTGGAATCAAATCTGGGTCCCTCATGCAATGAGAGTGCAAAAGTCTCAAACTCTATTTACCCCATGATCACATGAAGATGACATGCTACTGGAATCATGGTGCTCAGTATGATTTCATACCTTTAACCCAGACTGATGCGTTTGTGAATGTATTAATTGTACATATTTGTCAGATGTAATAAACTTCTGTTAGATCTTTCAATATCATGTTATCCACACCTTGTTTCTTATGTTACTAACGATAATGTATGCATTCCCACAGATAAAATATTCTTCTGAAGACAAAACCCACATTGAACAGGATTAATGGCAAAAAGATGCTTCCCCAGGCTTGGAACTTCTACAACCAGGGGGCACAGTATCAGAATAAGAACCTAAACTATTTTGGACTGAGATGAGAGGAAGTTCTTTTCTCAGAAGGTGATGAATCTTTGGAATTCTCTACCTCAGGGGGCTGTAAGGCTCAGTCAATGAGTATGTTCAAGTCGGAGATTAATAGATTACTGGACATTTAAGGTATTAAGGCGTATGATAAAATTCAGGAAAGTGGATTTAAGGTAGAAAATTGGCCACAATCTATTTGAATGCTGGAGCAAACTCAAGGAGCTGAATGGCTTCTCCCTGCTCCAATTTTGTAATGTTCCTGAACTAAGGGATTTATGACAACAGAAATCGCAACTACCCTGACTACCCTAAGCTACCTGTTTAGTGTAGTATGACCATGTAACTTGGCATCAATCAATTGAAATCTATAGAGGAAAACAATAGCAATGTTATTGTTAATATTTATAAGTTTTCTTCTTATTTATTGTAAAGGTCCACTCATTCTGAATCTAAGAAGGAACACTGTTGTTTAGATTTTGGATGGTGACATAGGGGCAACACAGGGTCTTTCATTGATTATTATGGAGAAGGTGTAACTGTTGGAGCATTTCCTCTTTAAAACTCACACTGCTTGGAGTGAGCAAAAATATACAATAAGACTGCTCTTAATTAAGATTAGATGGCAAAGGATTTCACCACTTGGTTTGGACACTTGATACAAATACAGGCTTGACAACTGAGGAAGTCGGTGAAGCGTTCTGATCTCCACAGTCACCTCACTCAACCTCCTGCAGGGGTATTGCAAAGCTTTACGTCCAAAGGCACAGAGATCTGAAGTGCTAGAAACAACCATCATCTCTGGTCACTTGCTACATTACTGCTTTATTAATGTCTTGCAGCCAAGAGTCCCACGCAAGCACCATGGCACAAATTTTGTCCCTCAGTCCTTCCTCTCTCTTATTTGAACATGTTGGCGTCTGTTTTAAGTATACTTAATTCAGTTTTCAATAAAATTCCAATTAGATCAGTATATATCAGCATTCTTGATTAAGTTAACAGGACATCAGGAGGTACATGACAGCTGTCATTGTGAATCAACTCACCATCCTGCTACTCGGGTTGCAGCCATCTCAGCTATCTGGTAGAATGCCCAGCACTGTAGGAAGAAGGCCAATGGCCTTCACCACTCTGCCAGTGTAAGTATCATTATCTTCTCTTGATATCTTACTCATGCTATCTCCGCTACTGCACGCACCTCCCACCGAGGCTCCTGGTCTATCACTTTCACTACAGAACATCTTCCCTTACTTGCTGTCACCCACTCCAACCCCTGACATCACTAACTTCGCATGCTCTCTGTACTGCCTACTCACTTGCTTGGGACACTTCCACACCTGTATCAACAGTAATAGCTGTGCCAACCACATTCAACTCCCTTAATACTTGTCTCTTTCCTATTCCAAGAGGTAAACAGCCCATAATTGAGCAGAAAGAGTCAAGATAGGAGGTGGACTGCCCAACATTTGGTTCTTCAGCCCATTCATGAAAAGGATCTTGACTCTGTATATCCTGAGCAGCTGACTGATCACATTCAAACCCCTTGATCTGACAGGCTGTCTTTGACCACTATGCCTGGATCCCCTGAGTGGAGGCAATCCCTCCAAATTTGACTGAGTTAAGCTCCCAACCATGACAAGCTTTCTGGCTTTGTATCTGTGCCAAATGGCAATGACAATACAGCAATGCTGTGAGTCTGTTATCTCTGGTTGAAGGGACAAAACACAAAACACAAAGAAGAATGGCACTGCAAAGCAGGGATTCTGTGAGCATCCACCAAGGGCTAGATTGAGCTCTGTGACAATGTGCAAAGAGCTTGGAGATGCAGCTTAGTCCAATCCCTGAGCTGGGTATCGTAGTGCGAAGTGTTCTTGCTGTAACATTATAATAATAGTTGCTGTTGCAGCCCAATATGCTGTATTGAAATGCAGCACAGTCCTGTACTTGAATTGGAGAAATATTGTGAGATTAACAGAGGCTGATGCAAGTCAGACACCAATGTCTGTTGGCATAGGTTGCATATAGCCGGAGCCCATGGAGAGTATCCTGAGATGTTGGTGAGCAGTGTCGAATATGGAGTGGTTTGGAGCTAGCAGTGCGCCGAGGTAGCCAGATAGTTGCTCTGATATCCATATCAAGTTTTCTCATCTTATAGCTTGCATGGTGTATTTGGTAAGATGGGAAGCTGAATATTAATAAGTTGAAATGGGCCGTCAACGAGTTGTTTAACAAACAATAATATCCCTTGATTTGCAACTCACCATTGGCTACCAGCTACCTCACCAGCCTACTTGTCAAAAGCACAAAAGATTAAGCAAGGTGCTCCTGTTATTGAGTTGAGCCAATCTCCAATTCTGACACAAATCTCACCAGAGCCCACATCACTTAGGCCCCTATAAGATTGATTGAAACGTAGAAAATAAAAGCAGGAGTAAGCCATCCAGTCTTTTAAATTCAGCCAATTTGCACCATATATTCTGAAAAGGAAGCTTGCACACACTAAAAGCTCAAATTAATGCATGAGCTGGTGCCAACATATTATTACAGCACATACTGCAGGACAAATGGCACCTAATGGCACAGTCTTCAACCATCTCACGGTATAATAGATCACCAAATTCATGCATTATCACGACCACACACTGCAGTGCCAATATGCAAGTTCATCTTGACTTACTGAAATCTTTTACCTGGTACATACCAATTATGCAGCCATGGCAGGATTACCAGTATGCACCAACATTGGTTTGGTCACATTTCATGAGATTCAAAGCACAAAGACTGTAGTGGAACAGACTACACATGACACAATTGCGTCAGTCCAAGTTAAACAGGTTCTCAAAGTTAACCTGTTACACTTTGTCCATAGCCTGTGTGAACATTTGCAAACGGCACCTGCCAAAGATGACCAACCACAAGAGACCATTATCTAGTGGTAATGGCAAAATACTGCAGATGCTGGAAATCTGAAACAAAAAGAATGCTGAACAAACTCAGCAGGTCTGACAGTATCTCTGAACAGGCAAACAAGGTTAACGTTGTGAATTCAGTAATACAGTTCTCAAAATATTAACTCTGTTTCTGTCTCCACGGATGCTGCAAAGCCTGCTAAGCTTTTCCAGCATTATCCAGGGATAGCCTGATAGCATTCAGAAAGTATTTCAGCACAGTCATTCAGAGATCTACTTGGTCTTTCACAACCAATAATTTTCAAGAGCAAAGAAGTCCTAAAACCGGAAGAAACACGCCAGGATATCATGACCATGTTACACGAGGGACACATGGGTATTGAACCCAAGAGGAGATGGCTAAACCATGAGTCTGTGTCTTGGCCTTAGATTAACTTAGATTTTCAATGACTCATGAATGCACGTGATACATGTCAAACACACCAACCCCAGCAGCAGATGGAGCCTCTACATTAAAACAATGTTCCATTCACTCCTTGGATGAAAATAGCAACAGGCTTATTAACAGTGCACAATGAAGATAACTTCTTTGTGATAGGTTAAGAATCATAGAATCCATACAGTGTGGAAACAGGCCCTCCGGCCCAACAAGTCCACACCGACCCTCAAAGCATCCCACCCAGACCCACCCCCCTATAAGCCATCTAATCTACAAATTCCTGAAACACTATGGGCAATTTAGCATGGCCAATCCACCTAGCCTTTGGACTGTGGGATGAAACCCACTCAGATACGGGGAGAGCATGCAAACTCCACACGAACAGTCACCCAAGGGTGGAATCGAACCTGGGTCCCTGGTGCTGTGAGGCAGCAGTGCTAACCACTGAACCACCATGCCACCCCTCAAATTAATTCTCAAATTTTCCCATTATTTGGTGACATAGAAACATAACAAGTGTAACCATCACTGAAAAGAGGACTGTTATTTTCAGTTTATTTAGTGTATCAGAAAGGATAATGCCTGACAAAGCACCACTGTTTACTGACAAGCCATTTCAAGATGTGTATTAAGTGATCCATAGCAAATTGTCATCCCTTTATCTTTTCTCAAATGGCCCAGCAGAACATATAGTGAATACTTTCAAATTTACGATCACTGAGTGTCAAGCAATAAAACATTTTCACTTTGCATTGCTGAATCTTTGTACAACATCAACAAAGAAAGGATTTACCATCCCCAGCATAACTTATGTTCAGAGAGCGATTGAAAATGACCATACTGAAACACAAAGATATTCTTCTACAAAGTCACAGGAGAATGAATAAGACGCATATTGAGCAGTACAGAACTATCAAACCTGCACAAGGCAGAGTGAGAGTTACAAATCCAATTACAAATACCTGGATACCAGCCAGGTTTCTAATTGTGCAATCATCCCAGATTATATGAAGTCATTGCTGATGATGGTACTATGTTGCAAAGAAATATAAGACCAGCTCAGAACAATGTATGGCACACTAGGCATGTACGAAAACAGTGAAGAAGCACACTCTGAAGATGTTGTGTAAGACCATTCACCAACAAGAAAACTAAGTTGTCAAACAGGAGTGAAGAGAACAACAAATACCTTTCCAGAGAGGTTTACAATTTTCAGATCAGGATGAGTTGTCAAACCTCAAGACCTTATGCTGAAGTTTGAATTGTCAACCTTCCTAACTCTGTTTTTACCTGTCTGCATCATTACTGAATTGACAACGCATGTCTACATACAACCAATATTTCTTTTTATTTCCTTTGGTATGTGTCCTTTATTTCACACCAACTATAAAGTTTCTTCGAGAAACATGCTTGTGGTAACATCACTGTATCATAGCATGTGGCCTGAGGATATAAAGGACTCAAGCCGCACCTAAACTGGGGTCACTTGACACATGACACTCTGATGCAAGTGCGTCCCTGTTTGTCACCAAAGAGTTTAGTATTAGCCCAGACATTGAAGTGCCTGTGACTGTAATATATATATGTATATATATACCTGCAGCTTTAATAAACACCTGTTATATCTTTCAATACTAGGTTACTCATATCTAATTCTTTTGTACAGGAGCAAATATGAGTTTTGCCTCATCAAGTGCAAATATCCTCCTAAAGAGAAGAGGTCAAATACTACGTCAGAAGACATTTGCTTTTTAACAAAAAAGCAAGCTCATTTTTGTGAATGTGTCTGTGTTTGCAAGTAAAAGTAAATTTATATGAGTTGGTGTGTGTGCATGCATGTCTTTGTGTGTGTATGCACGTACGCTTGTACGTTGTCATGTGTGTGTGTGTGCATCCACATTTTTGTATGTGTTCGTGTCAGCGCAAGCACCTTAGTACGTGTTTGTGTGCAGATCTTTCTGATTATACATCCACATCTGTGTGTGTTCATGTATGCATGTGCTAAACTTAATGTCTATATGTCAATACATATCTTTTTATATATGTGTACACATTGTTCACATGCACAGCTTTGTGTGAGTGCGTACACATGTCTTCGTGTATGTGCACATGCTCTTGTGTGTGTGTGTGCTCATGTTTGTGTGTGTGTGTAGACATGGACATCTTCTTGTGTGCGTGCATGCATGTCTTTCTGTGTGTGCACATCTTTTTTTTGTGTGTGTGCCTGCTCACATCTTTTTGTGTATGTGTGTGTTTAGACAAGATCAGGCTGAACTCCAATCAACTTATGAGGTAAATTCATCAATGGTAACAAGCCATTTGACTGTTAAGCTGCATCTTTGACAGAGCAATGCAGATAGTCCCTTTCCACCCCATTCTTTTCTCAGAATACTGCAATTTTTCCAACTGCTGTCCTATCAGTGGTTCATGTCGTCCCTGAGCTTTGTCTTAGGACATCTGCATTACAGTGACAGCTGTACCATGCCACTGTTGAAGGTCAAGTATAAGAATGATACTGGTGCTGATGGGCTCATAGCAGAGGAATGGTGGAGCAGATATGATGGGAGAAGAAAGAAATGGAAAAATTCCCATGCTTTCAAATGATTCACAGAGACAATGTGGTCAGATATCTCAAAGTAAAGAGATTAGAGAGGTAGACAGTGTGGATGCAGGATAGCAGGTTCTCCTACCTGTATGGAACAAGGGGGCATGATTACAAAATAAAGGGTATGCAATTTAGGATCAATATGACGTGAAATGTTTTCATCAGATGGTTGTGAATCTTTGGAATTCTCTAAAGCAGAGTACTATGGAAGCTCAACCTCTAAGATTGTTTAAAGTAGAGGTTGATAAATTTTTCAGTATCATTGGTGTAAGGGATTATGGGGTTAGTGTGTGTAAAAGGCATTGAAGTGCTCAATCGGCCGTGATCATATTAGATGGCAGAGCAGGCTTAGGAGGCTGAATGGCCTGCTTATGTTCCTAGGTTCGCATGTTCCTAAGGTCCTGCATGACACAGAACAATCCAATATATCAAACTTAAATATTTTGATGCCAGTCACAGGGTTGGAGAGGTGTCACTGCAAAATTATTTTAATATGTTTACATTAGCCTCTGTTTGGGAAATGTGAATGCTCTTCTGAACAGCCAACAACTGCTTGCCTTGCTTACCTGCATTCTGAGAATAAATAAGAAAATAGTTTCCAGAGGTTAGTCCTGACTTGTTCTGGGTACTTCCTTAAAATTATAAACACTTAATGAAAGAACAAAATGAATGTTTTGACAGCTAGCTGTCTACAGACCCATAATAGGAACTGCAGATGCTGGAGAATCCAAGATAACAAGGTGTGGAGCTGGATGAACACAGCAGGCCAAGCAGCATCATAGGAGCAGGAAAGCTTGACGTTTCGGGCCTAGACCCTTCATCAGAAATGGGGGAGGGGAAGAGGGTTCTGAAACAAATAGGGAGAGAGGGGGAGGTGGATAGAAGATGGATAGAGGAGAGGATAGGTGGAGAGGAGACAGACAAGTCAAAGAGGCGGGGATGGAGCCAGTAAAGGTGAGGGTAGGTGGGGAGGTAGGAAGGAGATAGGTCAGTCCAGGGAGGACGGACAGGTCAAGGGGGCGGGATGAGGTTAGTAGATAGGAGATGGGAGTGCGGCTTGACGTGGGAGGAGGGGATCGGTGAGAGGAAGAACAGGTTAGGGAGGTGGAGATGAGCTGGGCTGGTTTTGGGATGCGGTAGGGGGAGGGGAGATTTTGAAGCTTGTGAAATCCACATTGATACCATTGGGCTGCAGGGTTCCCAGGCTAAATATGAGTTGCTGTTCCTGCAGCCTTTGGGTGGCATCATTGTGGCACTGCAGGAGGCCCAGGATGGACATGTTGTCTGAGGAATGGGAGGGGGAGTTGAAACGGTTCACGACTGGAAGGTGCAATTGTTTGTTGTGAACAGAGCGTAGATGTTCTGCAAAGCGGTCCCCAAGCCTCTGCTTGGTTTCCCCGATGTAGAGGAGGCCACAACGGGTACAGCAGATGCAGTATACCACATTAGCAGATGTGCAGGTGAACATCTGCTTGATGTGGAAAGTCTTCTTGGGGCCTTGGATGGGGGTGAGGGAGGAGGTGTGGGGGCAGGTGTAGCACTTCCTGTGGTTGCAGGGAAAAGTGTCGGGTGTGGTGGGGCTGGAGGGGAGTGTGGAGTGGACAAGGGAGTCACAGAGAGAGTGGTCCCTCCAGAAAGCAGACAAGGGTGGGGAGGGAAAAATGTCTTTGGTGGTGGGGTCGGATTGCAGATGGCGGAAGTGTCGGAGGATGATGCGTTGGATTCGGAGGTTGGTGGGGTGGTAAGTGAGGACGAGGGGGATTCTTTTTTGGTTGTTATTGCAGGGACGGGGTGTGAGGGATGAGTTGTGGGAAATGCAGGAGACACGGTCGAGGGCGTTCTCGACCACTGCGGGGGGGATGTTGCGGTCCTCGAAGAATGGTGATATCTGAGATGTAAGGGAGTGGAATGAGGCAGAGGCGAAGGAATTGGGAATAGGGGATTGGCATTTTTGCAGGAAGGTGGGTGGGAGGAGGTGTATTCCAGGTGGCTGTGGGAGTTGGTGGGCTTGAAATGGATGTCGGTTTCTAGGTGGTTACCTGAGATGGGGACAGAGAGGTCCAGGAAGGAGAGAGAGGTGTTAGAGATGGTCCAGGTGAACTTAAGGTTGGGGTGGAAGGTGTTGGTGAAGTGAATGAACTGTTGGAGCTCCTCACGGGAGCACGAGGCGGCACCGATACAGTCATCAATGTAACGGAGGAAGAGGTGGGGTTTAGGGCCAGTGTAGGTACGGAAGAGAGATTATTCCACGTAACCTACAAAGAGACAGGCATAGCTTTGGCCCATGCGGGTACCCATGGCCACCCTCTTTGTCTGTAGGAAGTGGGAGGAATTGAAAGAGAAGTTGTTGAGGGTGAGGACGAGTTCAGCTAAGCGGATGAGGGTGTCAGTGGAGGGGGATTGGTCAGGTCTGTGGGACAGGAAGAAGTGGAGGGCTTTAGGCCATCGGCATGAGGAATACAGGTGTATAGGGACTGGACGTCCACAGTAAAAATGAGGTGTTGGGGACCGGGGAATTGGAAGTTCTGGAGGAGGTGGAGGGCATGGATGGTGTCATGGATGCAGCTAGGGAGTTCCTGGACCAAGGGGGAGAAAATGGAGTCAAGGTAGGTAGAGTTAAGTTCGGTGGGGCAGGAGCAGGTGGAGACAATGGGTCGACCAGGGCATTCAGGTTTGTGGATTTTGGGAAGGAGATAGAAGCGGGCGGTGCGGGGTTGGGGAACGATGAGGTTGGGGGCAGTGGGTGGGAGGTCACCTGAGGTGATGAGGTTGTGGATGGTTTGGGAGATGATGGTTTGGTGCTCGGGGGTGGGGTCATGATCCAGGGGGAGGTAGGAGGAGGTGTCGGTGAGTTGGCGCCTGGCCTCAGCGATGTAGAGGTCAGTGCGCCATACTACAACTGTGCCTCCCTTGTCCGCAGGTTTTAAAGCTGGCATCAGATTGGGTCCCTGGTGCTGTGAGGCAGCAGTGATGACCGCTGAGCAATCTTACCACTTTACATTCTGCTTAGATCAAAGGACAGGTATTTATTTTGGTGAATGCTACCTAAATTTGAATACAACTTCCCTGGGAAAATCTATACAATGTGTATAATGTGCCAGGATACCAGAGTGGTACACAATGGGTTCTGTAGCAAGGTACCATTCCATAAGGGACTACAAGAATAATTACATTAACTATAAGTATTGGTGAAACATATTGAAATTGACTGTTGTCATGGAAAATGCATCAGGAAATGGTTGACTAATAATCTTAAACTATGAAAATGAACAAATAACATGATCAACTGAATTCATAGTGTGGACTTCCTACGCATTCCAGAAGCCAACATGCATTTGCATTCAGAGCTCTGTCTTTTGCAAATGTAAAGGACATGCCCACACATTGCACCTTTTCCAAGTGAACACAGGATTGGGTAACAGCCATTCCACGGTGCAGTCCTGTAGAAATGCTTTGACAAATCAGAGTCAACATTCCTGGTTTGAATGTAAACAAGAACTTGACAGCTGTTTCCTGGTGCATTGGCCATAACCATCCCTGCGTCAATCAGAGCCCAGTGACCAACCAATCAATACCCGCTTCTTGTGCAATATAAATTGTACAATATAAATTGCTGTTCCCTTGGAGATTTGGTATTCTTGCAATTCTATTCTGATGCATGCAAAATGAAAAAGTTAAACAGCATGTATCTTTTTCAAAAAAAATGAACAAGATCTTAACTACTGGGTGGTTATCAATGTGTCATCTTACAGATGGCAATAGTGGTAACTAGGAGGTGAACACTAGTGCACCATTGAAAGATAGTGAGAAAGAATGATTGAAGAGTACTATCATTACAAAATAATGGAGAACAGACAGAGAGAAAAACAAGATTTCTGAAGATTATTTGAATCCTGTAATAATTTAATATTCTTATCTAGTCTTGTAATTGATACAGGACTATATAAACTTTACCATATAAACTTTGTGAGAAAGCATACAATACCAGGTTATAGTCCAACAGGTTTATTTGGAATCACAAACTTTTGGAGCACTGCTCCTTCGTCAGGTGAAATGACTTCATCAACACACATTCATTCCATCATAAGAACAGAAGTGGCGATGTTTGCTGATGATTATACAATGTCCAGCATCATTTGCAGCTCCTCAGATACTGCCACGTGCTAGTTAGAGGCACAGAAGGGCATTTCTGTAGTCATGTTCAAGAATCCAGAATGGTGTATTGCCTCCCTGGTGCCACGGCCAAGTACATCTCTGAGCGGTTCAACAAAATTCTTAAGGGGGAGGGTGAGCAGCCACATGTTGTTGTGCACATTAGTATCAATGACCTGGGTAGAAAGAGGGATGAGGTCGTACAGAGTGAGTACAGGGAGTTAGGAAAGAGGCTGAAAAGCAGGACTTCAATTGTAGTAAACTCTGGGTTACAGCCAGTGCTCCGTGCCAGTGAGGCAAGGAACAAGAAGATAGGACAGATGAATGCGTGGCTAAGGAGGTGGTGCAAGGGGCTGAGTTTCAGGTACTTAGATAATTGGAACCTCTTCTGGGGCAGGGTTGACCTGTACAAGAAGTTTGTTTGCACCTAAACTGGAGTGGAGCAAATATCCTCACAAGGGGGTTCGCTAGTGCTACGCGAGAGGCTTTAAACTTTAAGCGGCAGGGGGCTGGGAAACAAAGCAGCACATCAGCAAGTTGAGGGGAAGGTAGATGTTAGGACCAGTAAAACAGAAAGAAAAGACAGGCAGAGACAGGTAAATGAACATCATGGTACTAATGGGCTGAAGTGTGTTTATTTCAACGCAAGGAGTATGGTAGGTAAGGCAGATGAGACTGGAGCCTGGATAGGTACATGGAACCATGATGTTGTGGCCATTACAGAGACTTGGTTGAGAGAGGAACAGGACTGGATGCTCAACATTCCAGGGATCTGTTGTTTAAGACGAGATAGAGAGGGAAGTAAAAGAAGTGGAAGAGTTGCATTACTAGTCAGGGAGAATGTTACTTCTGCACTCAGAGAGGACATACTGGAGGGCTCATCCACTGAGGCAATATGGGTACAGCTCAAAATTAAGACAGGTGCAAACAGTCTGGTAGGATTGTACTGTAGAGCCCCAACAGCTACCGAGACATTGAGGAACAAATATGTAGGCAGATTATGGAAAAATGCAAATAAATATAGTGAGTGATGTTAACTTCTCCAATATTAACTGGAACTCCCTTAGAGCAAGAGGCTTAGATGGGGCAGAATTTGTTAAGTGCATCCAAGGGGGTTTCTTGAAACAGTCTGTGGATAATCCAACTAGAGGAGGTGCCATACTGGACTTTTTAATGGCAAATGAGCCTGGCCAGGTGACTGACCTTTCAGTGGGAGAGCATGTTGGAAACAGTGATCACAGCTCCTTAAGTTTTAAGACAGCTATGACCAAGGATAAGTCAGGACCTTGCAGGAAGGTACTAAATCGTGGGAGGGGCAATTACATCAGTATTAAGTGGGAGCTAGGAAGTGTTATTTGGGAGGAGCTTTTATAAAGCAAGTCGATATTTGACATGTGGGAATTGTTTAAAGACCTGATGATGAGAGCTCAGGACCAGCACGTTCCAGTAAGGACGAAGGATAAGGTTGGATGACGAGGGAAGTTGTGAATTTAGTCAAAAGGGAAAAAAGCAGGAAAGAACTCCAGCAGGGAATTAGGAGACCAAGAAGGGGCCATGAAATGACCATGGCAAGTAGAGTTAAACAGAGTCCCAAGGCATTCTATACATACATTAGGAACAAGAGGATAACTAGGGAGAAGGTAGGACCACTCAAGGATAAAGGAGGGAACTTGTGCTTGGAGGAAGAGGATGTGGGTGACATTCTAAATGATTACTTTGCATCAGTATTCACGCAGGAGAAGGTTTGGAGGGTACTGAGATTTATATGGAACATGTTAATATTCTAGGATATTTTGAGATCAAGAAAGAGAGTATTGGTTGTCTTGAAGAACGTTAAGGTGGATAAGTCCCCAAGGCCTGAAGGCATCTACCCTAGGGTTTTGAGAGAGACAATAGAGGAGATTTTTGGGGCCTTGACCAAGATCTTCATATCCTCGCTAGTCACTGGAGCGATCTTGGAGTACTAACAAATAGTTAATGTTGTTCTTCTGTTCAAGAAGGAAAATAGGGATAATTCAGGAAACTATAGGCCAGTGAATCTCACATTTGTAGTTGGGAGCCTATTGGAGATAATTCTTAGAGATAGGATTTACACACATTTGGAAAAGCATGCCCTAATTAGGGGCAGTCAGCATGACTTTGTGTAGGGCAGGTCATGTCTTACTGACTTCATTGAATTTTTCAAGGACGTGATAAAAGTGATCGATGACGGTGGAGCAGTCGATGTTATGTACATGGATTTTAATAAGGCTTTTGACAAGGTCCCTCAAGGTAGGATCATCCACAAGATTAAGATGCATGGGATCCATGGTTACTTAGCCGCATTGATTCAGAATTGGCTTGCCAAAGAAGACAGAGGGAGCGCTGGAAGAGTGCTTTTCAGGCTGGAGGTCCGTGACTATTGCTGTTCTGCAGGGATCCATACTGGAACCTCTGTTGTTGGTGATATGTATAAATGACTTGGATGAAAATGTAGATGTGTGGGTTAGTAAGTTTGCAGACAATGCAAAGATAGGAGGAGTAATGGATAGTGTAGAAGGCTGTCAATGGATACAGTGGGATATAGATCAGTTGCAGATACGGGAAGAGAAATGGCAGATAGAGTTTAATCCATGTAAGTGTGAGTTGCTGCTCTTTGGGAGATCAAATATTAATGAAAAGTACACAGCTCATGGCAGGACTCTGAACAGCATTGATATACAAAGGAATATTGGGGTTCAAGTCCATAGCTCCCTAAAAGTGGTCACACAAGTAGATAGGGTGGTAAAGAAGGAGTATGGCATCCTGGCCTTTATTGTTTGGGGAATTGAGTAAAAAAGGTCAGGATGTCATGTTGCAGCTTTATAAGACTTTGGTTAGACCACACTTAGAGTATTGCTTTTAAGTCTGGTACCATCATTACAGGAAGGATGTGAAGGCTTTGGAGAGGATGCAGAAGTTTACCAGGATGCTGCCTGGATTAGAGGTTATGAGCTATAAGGAGAGGCTAGAAAAACTCAGGTTGTTTTCTCTGGCACGGTGAATGCTGAGGAAAGACTTGATAGAAGCCTGAAAAAATTATGTAATGCATTGATAGGTTTAATGGCCAGAATCTTTTCCCCAGAGTTTAAATGCATTTAAAGTGAAAAGGGAAAGTTCAAAGGAGATGTGAGGGGCTAGGTTTTTATACAGAAAGCAGTAGGAGTCTGGAACGTGCTGTTAGCGGTGGTGGTGGAGGCACATTGATAGGGGCCTTTAAGGGACTTTTAGGTAAGCATATGAATATGCAAGAAATGGACAGATATGGACCAAAGGCAGGCAGAAGGGATTAGTTTAATTTGGTATCATGTTCAACACAACATCATGGGCCAAAAGGCCTGTTCCTGTGCTGTACAGTTCTATGTTCTATCTGCAAACTCCCCTCTAAGGTACTTGCCATACTGACCTGGAAATATATCATTGTTTCTTTAGTGTTGCTGCACCAAAACCCTGAAACTACCTCCTTAACAGCATTGTGGAATTGCAGCAGTTCAAGAAGGCAGCTTACCACCACCTTTTCAAGTGCAACAAGGGACTGCAACAAATGCTGGCCAGCCAGTGACACCTCAAAAGTCATGAATAGATATTTTTTAAAACTCAATCTACTCTCAACCATCAGCAAAATGATAGAAGGTGTCATCAACACTACTATCAAGCAGCATTTAGTCAACAATAACCTGCTCACTGATGCTTATATAAAACACAGAACAGTACAGCACAGGTGCAGACCCTTCAGCCCACAATGTCTATGCCAACCACGATGCCATTCTAAGTGAATTCCATCTGCTTGCACATGCTCTGTACCCTTCTATTCCTTGCCTGTTTATCTGTCTTTCTAAATGCCTCTCATGTGTTGCTACTGTATCTGCTTCTCCCACCTCCTTGGCAAAAATGTTCCAGGAATCCACCAGCCTCTGTGTAAAAAACTTTTCTCTCACATCTCCTTTAAACTTTACCCCTCTGATCTTTAACCTTTGTCCCTAGTATTTAGCATTTCCATCCTGGAAAAAAACTCCCATTATCTATCTTATCCATGCCTCCCATAATTTTATATACCTCTATCATGTTGACCCTCACCATCTGTCATTCTTGCAAGAACAATCCAAGTTGTTTGGCCTTTCATTATGGTAATATATTCCAATCCAGGAAATATCCTGGTAAACCTCTTTTGGACCTTCTCCAGAGTTTCCATATCCTCCCTATAATGTGATGATCAGAACTGCACATGTCAAATGTGGTCCAACTAAAGTCTCATACAGCCTTAACATGACTTGCCCACTTTTATACTCAGTGCCCTGGCCAATGAAGGCATACATGCTGTCAGGCTTCTTTACCACTTTATCCAACTGTGCTGCCACATTCAGGAAGCACTGAACTTGGATCAAAAGATCCATCTTTATATCAATGTTCCCAAGAATCCTGCGATTTACTGTAAACTTTCCTCTTGCATTTGACCTCCCAAAATGCATTATTTCACACTTTTGCGGATTAAACTCCGCCTGCCATTTCTCCACCCAACTTTCCAACTGATCTATATCCTGCTGTATCCTTTGACAGCTGTCCTCACTATCCACAACTCTACAAATTTTCATGTCATCTGCAAGCTTACTAAAGAGACCACCTGCATTTCTATCCAAATAATTTATACATAGATTACAAACAACAGGGGTTTCAGCATTGATCCTTGTAGAACACCACAGGTCACGGACCTTCAGTCGGAAAAACCTACCCCTCCACAGCTAACATATGCCTTCTATGACAAAGCTAATTTTGTATCCAACTTACCAAGCCATCATGGATCCATGTAACTTAATCTTCTGGATGAGCCTACCGTGAGGGATATTGTCAGGTGCTTCAGTAAAGTCCACATAGACGATATCCACTGTCCCACCCTTGTCAATGGTGTTTGTTTGTTACTTAACTTAAAAAATGCATCAAATTTGTGGGACAAGACCACTCCAGCACAAAGTCATTCTGATTATCCCAAATAATTCCAAATTCACAGAATCCCTGTGGAAGCAGGCCATTACGCCCATCAAGTCCACACTGACCCTGCAAAGAGCATCCCACACAGAACCCTACCATATCCATGTAATCCTACATTTCACATGGCTAACCCACCTAGCCAGCACATCCCTGGATACAACAGGCAATTTAGGATGGCCAGTACACCTAATCTGCTCATCTTTGGACAGTGGGAGGAAACCAGAGAACTTGGAGGAAACCCACGCAGACACGGGGAGAATGCGTTAACTCCACACAGACAGTCGCCCGAGATTGGAATCGAACCCGGGTCTCTGGTGCTGTGAGGCAGCAATGCTAACTGCTGAGCTACTGTACTGCCCCAAATGTGAGTAAATCTTATCCCTAAGAGTCTTCCCCAATAATTTCCCTACCATTTATGTAAGACTCCAGGACTTATAATTTCCTGGATTATCCTTGTTGCTTTCCTTAAACAAAGGAGCAACACTGATTATTCTCCAGCCTTCTGGGACCTCACCTGTGGCTGAGAAGGATGCAAAAATCTCTGTGAAGGAGCATTCTCCTGCTTTGCCTCCCTCAAGAATAGATCCAATCAGTCTCTGGGGACTTACCAACCTTAACGTTCTTCAAGATACCTAACTCCTTCTCCTTCTTAATGTCAACTTTGTTTTTTTTTGTCAAAGCCACTCAACTCCTAACTTCATTATAACCTTTGTCTAAACATGTACAGAAAAGCTGAGCTGAAGAGGGGAAATGAGGATGGCTACACTCGACATTAATGTAGAAATTTAACTGGATGTTCGGCACCATTCATGACTCCTCGATACTGGAACAATCTGGTCCTCTGGTCAGATAATCCATGACTGCTGGGATTGTTACAGAAATTTTGATACTTTTTCAAGACCACAGATAAAATCTCAAAATATGAAAGTTAAGTTTAACCATAGCTAGACTTTATAATTTGCAAATGGCAGATTGGAACAGAGAGTATTCATGCAGCCAGGCCTTGGATGATCAACTCCCATTAAAACTAGGCAAACCAGGAACTGCCTGGAAAGGTGGAATGATTTCAGAGCGATTGTTTACACATTCAATGCTCCTGCTTTGTTAGAAGAATGCTACACAGGGCTGGTGGCACCCAGCACAGTAGGAGGCCAGAGGCATAGCATGACAAGGACAGTGCTTGACAATAAAGGTTCAAAACCATATTCTGCAGCCTCCAAATACGGAAAGTAATCATATTATTTGATCTTCATGACCCCATCTGATACAAGTATTGGACACAGGCCAGAAAATCTTCAAGAATAACGCAAACAAAGGAACAAAAGGGGAAATCTGATGCACTAACTAGCTTTTCCTTTGCAACTTTTTCAACAGCATCTTCACAGAGCACCTTCAACTGACAGCCAAGCTGAACAGCACCTCTAGCTCCTTGTATCTTGTGGCAAGCATCATCAGACTGACCATCCCCAGAAGACCAACTCAGTAAGATGACCTGAAGACCAGAACTAGCTCTAGACAAGAGGGGAAGTCCAAACTGACCAATGAACCATCAGTCAAACTTCAAAGACCAAGGAATAGCCTGTCCCAGATTTAATGAATGGTATTACCAGTCCTTTCAAAACAGTTCAAATTCAGCGATCGGGACTTGTGAAGAGGGTGTAGTGAACCCTCGGAAATGGCACGTGAGTGGTAAATACCTAGTGTAGATTTGAGACTGTTTACTTGAAGATTGAAGATTGTTTACTGAAGAGTCCTGTGAAGAGAAGTATAGAGTTTGATCGAGTTTAAGTAAAGTACAGTAATAGAGTCTGATAAATATTGTTTCTCCTTGACAAAGTGGTCAATGAAGTTGTATTAGACCTTCCCCTGAATCTGGTCCCTTTGTCTATCTCATTGCTGACATGCCTGAGTTAAGAATGGTTGTTGCAAACTGGTCAAGGAAAAAAAAGAGAAATACTGTGGACACTGAGACAATTTTAACATTGACAATGAAAAACGAATTCAATTAAAAAGTGAAATGCAATATAAAAACAGTGAAGCTACCAGTTGCATATTGGATACATATTATAACTAGCCATCAATTTTAATTGAACAAGTATCTTTTTGTTTAACGTGCATGATAACATTTTGGGATATGTAAATTTTTATGTAAGAACTCGCTTGAATCTAAGAATCAGCACTGACAGCTTTATAGCAGAAATCTGCAGATCCATATTTGCTTTGATTACAGCACATAGCTGAACAATGCGACAGTCGCTATTGACACCATGATACAATGAGCTTTGGCTGCTCAAGCCTTGGGCCAAAAAATAAATTGCTGGGCCATTTAATGCTAACTGCCCTTTGCTTAATGAATGCTTCCCAGATCTTACAGTAATGGAGAAGGGACTTACCGCAAAGTGTTCTTTTCAACTGCAATTAGATAATGAGCCTCTTAAACTCTGACAAACTATCTCAAGTTTTGTTAGGTATCCAGGGCAGGAAACTGTTTCTTTTGATTTTAAGAAGTTTCCCACCTTAAGTGTAGAAAGCCCTCAGCCTGCCAGTCAGATCAGCCTTTTTTCATTATTCATACACTCATAGCCCTTGGGCAGTATTAAATTGAGAGGAATAAAAAGGAACAAGCAGCGTCGATAATTAAGGTAACATCCCCTGCAGCACTTCGCCCATCAACAAATGTGAATCTCAGCACCTCCACCACCAGCAGTTCACAATGTCTCAATTATAAATCCGTATTTGTACTGTCAACCCCAACAAGCAGCTTTTCTTCAAAGCAGGAGCTTGCCTGTGCAACGTGGTCATCAGTTGAAATATGCTGCATCAACACTATTATCTTCAAATGAGGAGTAAGACAGTAATTAGCACCATTGTCATTTGAAATCAAGACAGAACCCTTCGCATCATCCACTCAAATGTCAAAGATCTCTAAGTATAATACCGTATCATATGTGAGTGTAATCATGTATACCAATTAGGGCCATTGCTATTTGTCTTTTCAATGTATAACAACAGGAGAAGTTAAGGTAAATACAGATGGTTTTAAGGGTATATTGGCCCATTCTTTGCAGGATACAGTGTTGTTCCTTTGTTGTTACAGAGCCAGTCTTGGTATAGAGTCTTTCTTATAACTGAAACTGCTCTTAGGCAGAATGAATTGTCTTAAGGCCTCTGTCAAATTGCCTTGCAACCTTCTCACTTATCTCTGTTCAGTGAGTGAGTAGCCTCTTTTTTCACTAGAATACGAGCAAAAAAATCATCTGGTTATTCCTGTTGCCATGTGAGACTATGGAGCAAGCTCTGCCTGGCCACCATCTGCTTTATCCAGTCAGCCACTCTGTGCTAATATGCAGCAACAAGAAATTGATTGGCTTTGATTCCTGGCAGAAAAGCAGCAGAGATAGTGACATGCCAACCTAAGGTTAGTAAATAGCAACCTCAGTCCATTTGAATGACCAAGACTCGTTGGCATCACCAACAAAATATTGCAGGAAGAAAGTAAAAAAACAGATTTTAAACTTCATTTGGGAGTCCTAGTGCATGGTTGCAGGGATGAAGGAATGTGCACACAGAGGGGGCACGTGGAGAAGGGAAGAATGGGAACTGGGGATGGAGGGATGAGGAGATAGTGAGGGTATAGTGCTGGGCCTGTACAGGAAGGTCCAGGTAGAGGAGACCCAGTTGAGACTCACAAGAACATATTAATAATCTAAATAAAATCAAACTACCATGATGCTGGATATCTGAAATTTAAGGACCTGGTTTGCTAAAGTTTTTCTGGACCCAGACCATAATATTCCTTGGCAACTTAGTCTAATGGGGAAGGCAACATTTTCGCTGTTACCACAGACCTCAGGTTTAAGTGGGATGTTAGGTCCCATTGACAATACCAGCTTAATCTTTGTACTTTCGATGCATTCAACTGACTTTGGACAAGTTGACCCAAGGCCGCCTGCAATTTGAAACTGTAACTGGTCAATTCAGGAGCGGGAAGGCGTATGCAAGTCTCTCTGCTATATCTTAATGATAACATACCTGCCACCATTCCAAATTCATGCCTGTTTTCTATCATGCAGAACTGTCCACATTGTCCTCATAGGGTTTGACTTTAATTCTGTGCAGTTTGATGGCTTTTCAATGACACAAAATCTCATCTCTTGGGCAAAAGTTTCCCAACTCCTTGACCGTGAGCTTGGAGTGATTGCATCCAGAAAACAGTGGGGAAACATGCTGAGATGACAATCTCGACACATTACTTCTGTTTGGGTTAGTCCAAGAAACAGACTGAATGGTGGTGGTCAGTCAATTTAAATACTTAAGGCCCTAACTAAATGAGATTTTGTCACATCCTTTTCTCCATGGAAGCTGATTCCATCAGAGCTGGAATCTCAATGGTCCAAAGAGGCGCCCACTTCTGGCATGCTAACCCACATGTCAGAGGTGTTTCCCTTCACTCTTAGGACCCACTTAGTCCCTCTGTGTGTTGTTTAAAACTATGCTTCTCGAGGTGCTTCCATTTAAACATACCGTCTCCCTCTGAGACCTACCTCAGAAGTGCCCATCTCAATCACCTGGTGTGGATACTGAAGATACAGAGCTGCCATGTCCTCAAACCAGGAACCACATCAAGAAAAATTTGGCCTGCCCTGGCTCCCAGCAAATGCTACCTCAGAATCTTACCTTAATCTTGAATCCAGGAATCCCTGTCTGATGCATATTTTCTTTCTGTCTAAACAGATGTTTAACATCATTCATTTGCAATAGGTGGCAACCCCAGGCAGAAGCAAAATTATTTCTGACATGTCTTGTAGGAAGGTGCTAATCAATGTCCTTCTTTTTACTATTCTATATGTAAGTATTGAATCCTGCTTAGGTCACATATTCATCAAATGGTGAGATAATACTGTTGGTGGAGCAAAATTTAAAAGGTAGACTTTACAGTTTGTCAATATACCAAAGACTGGTGTACAGAATTAAATCAGAAAGGTTTGTGCAATATAAATAGATTGTAGGATGCAGAACTACTGACTCCAAGGCAAATTGCTGCCACAGCAGAACTGGACTGGTGAAGACAGCAGCTTGTTTTGTGATATGTGCATTTGTATTCAAATGTACATTTTTGCCTTTATAGAACAGATGACAAAAACTTTGCTATAATGAGGGTTTCAACTAGGAAGGAGGAATTTAAACTCATTTTAAGTGCATTCTTGTCTGCCCATTATTAAACATGCACGTTCTTTGAAGAACTGAGCTAGATTCTGCTGCCTTGGGCCATGTTGCATTATGTCATATTATTTAGAGCACATTTAGTCTTGTTAAGTTCTTTTCTCACATATGGCCTGCTGAGCATGTGAGCTGATAACAGTGAAGTGAGAGCAATGGGGCATCTAGCAACTTACTGAAACCTTAGACAAGTATTCTACTTGCTTAGTCAGTAAGGATTAAGAAATTAACAAAGAATGTGGGTGAATTAGAGTGATAGAATTTCTGTCAAATCAAATAAAGAGAAATAAAAAGGAATAAATAATTGGAATTGAAAATAGAAAAAAAAAGTATTAAGACATGTTTCTTTTAAATCTCTAACAACAACAAAAACCTGAACGATTGAGATGTTGTACTTATAACAGTTAATTTCAGATGCCAGAGGCATTGACTTACGGTAATTAACACATCATACTTTAACAGTAAATTTCAACTAATGTCCTAATGTCCTTCATGGAAGGAAATCAACCATCTTCACCTGGTGTGGCCTACATAAGATCCACAGCAATGGAGTGACTCTTAACTGCCGTCTGAAATGACTAAGCAAGCCACTCTGTTGTATCAATTATTATGAAATCTCAATAAAGACATGAAACTGAACAGAGCACCTGGCATTGACCTAGACACCAGAAAAGACAGTGGAAGAAACAGCCTGGCTGCTCCAACAAGGTCCTCCTTACTAATATTTGCAATCTAGTGCCAAAGTTGGAAGACCTTTCTCACAGATTAGTCAAGCAATAGCCTGACATAGTTATACCGTTGGAATCACCAAGATGCCACCATCACTATCACCATCCCTGGGTATGTTCTGTCTCACAACCTGGACAGACCCAGTAAAGGTGATGACACAGTTGTATACAATTATATGGGAGTTTCCCTGGAAGTTCTCTACATTTAATCTGGACCCCATGAAGTCTCATGTCGTCAGGCTAATCATGGGCAAGGAAACCTCCTGCTGATTGCCCTATACCATCCTCCTTAAAGCTGGTAAACCAGCACTCCTGCATGTTGAACAACACTTGGAAAAAACATTGAGGGTAGCAAGGTTGTAGAAGCTAATTTGGATGGGGGATTTCAATGTCCACCAATGAGAATGGCTCAGTGGCAGCACTACTGACCAAGCTGTTTGGGTCCTAAAGTAGCAGCTGGTGAGAGAACCAACAAGAGGAAAATATATACTTGACCTCATCCTCACTAATCTACCATTGCAGATGCATCTATCGATGACAGTAGCAGTAAGGGTAACCACTACACAGTCCTCGTGGAGACAAATTCCGACCTTCATATTGAGGATACCCTTAATTGTGTTGTGTGGCACTTCACATGCTAAATGGGACAGACTTTGAACAGATCTGGCAACTCAGGATTGGGCATCCATGACATGCTGTGAGCCAACAACACCAGCAGAATTGTACTCCTGTACAAGCTGCAAACAGATAGCCTGCATATGCCCCCCTCAACCATTACCATCAAGCCCTGGGATCAACCCTGGTTCAAAGGAGAGTGCAGGAGGGTACACCAGGGGCAGCACCAGGCATATCTAAACATGAGATGTCAACTTGGTGAAGCTACTAGCAGGACAACCTGGATGCCAAACAGCATAAGCAGCAAGTGATAGACAGATTAATGATTCCATAACCATTGGATCAGATATGAGCTCTTGCAGTCCTGTCACATCCAGTCGTAGATGACCATGGACAATTAAATGATTCACTAGAGGAGGACCCTTCACAAATATCCCCATGCTCAATGACGGAAGAGCCCATCAGATCAATGAAAAAAATATTCTGAAACTTTTACAGCAATCTTCAGTCAGAAGTGCCACATAGATGATCCAAATAGGCCTCATCCAATGGTCCTCAGCATCACAAATACCGGTCTGCAGCCAATTCAATTCACTCCATGTGATATCAAGCAACAGTTGCAGGCATTGCATCCTGCAAAGACTATGGGCCCTGATAACATCCAGTAATAGAATGGAAGACATGTGCTCCAGAACTTGCGGCTCCTCTAGCCAAGCTGATCTAGTACAGTTACAACACTGGCATCTATTGACAATGTGGGAAATTATCTAGGTAGGTTCTCTAGACAGAAAGCAGGACAAATCCAACCCTGCCAATTAGCACACCATCAGTCTATTCTCGATCATTACTAAAATGATAGAAGTTGTCATCAACAGTGATATCAGCAGAACTTACACGGCAATAATCTGCTCAGTGCTCCCAGATTGTGTTCCATCAGGGCCACTCAGCTCCTGACCTCATCATAGTCTTGGTTCAATCAAAAGAGTTGAATTCCAGAAGTGAGCTGAGAATGGCAGCCCTTGACATTTAGGTCACATTGGACCAAGTATGGCATTAAGAAGCCCTAGCAAAATTGAAATCAATGGGTATCAGGGCAAACTCTGCATTGGCCAGAGTCATACATAGCACATCGGAAGATGAATGTGATTGTTGAAGGTCAGTCGTTTCAACTTTAGGACATCTCTGCAGGAGTTTTTCAGGGTCATTTCCTAGTTCCAATCTGCTCATTAATGAAGTTAAGCTACTTCATCAATGAGAATAAAAATGCAATGTCTACAGGGCATGTTAGAAGTTAGGAATACTGGCAAGTAACTTACATCTTGACTTCCCAGTGCCTGTCCACCATCTCTGAGGCACAAGTGCAGTTGTGTGATTAATTACTCGACATTTGCCTGGATGGGAGCAGCTCCAACCACATTCAAGAAGCCTGAAACCATTCAAGACAAAGCAGGCCACTTGATTGGCACCACATCCACAAGCATCTACTCCCTCTATTCCTAACACTCAGTAGTAGTATGGTATACTATCTACAAGATACACTGTAAAAACCCATTAAGGATCCTCAGTCAGCACTTTCTAAACCCATGACCACTTCCATCTAGAAGGACAAGGGCAGTAGATACATAGGAAAACCACCACCTTCAAATTCCCTTCCAAGACACTCACCATCCTGACTTGGAAATATAATGCCATTGCATTATCAAATATCAAATTTGTTTTGCTGTTTAATCTTATTGAAACAGAAATTTATAAAAGCTATGAGGGCTACAGGCATTATTAAATGGAAAAAGTCCTGCCACTGAAAGCCCTAATCTCTCATACTGGAAGCCCTCATCAGTTGCTTCATCACTTTACCTTACGTTCTGATCAACATTTTAGAAGTTAATGGAGTATTTGAATCCCAATGGTCCTCACTAAAAGTTCAAGTGCAGAATGTATCAGAGATAAAAGGTACTGCAGATGCTGGAAAATCCGAGATAACAAGGCGTGGGGCTGGATGAACACAGCAGGTCAAGCAGCATCATCGGAGCAGGAAAAGATATTGTCACGGCTGGGGCCAAATTGGGAAGGTTGAATGTGGATTGTAGTCCATTGGGGATGATCTGGTTTCGTAGGCAGGTACTAAGAAAGGTGATGTGGCTCTAGTACCTGGTTTGCTTCAGGACGTGGTCGAGCAGTTTCAAGGCCGAAGAGATTATGAGAGAGTTGCAGTGGGAGACAGATTCCCTGAGGTTTGTCCGGAGGGAGGAGGGTAACTTTTTCAGGGTAGGCATCCTTAGAAGAGGCTTCACAGTGGGGTTAAAATTGTATCAGAGATAAAAGGTACTGCAGATGCTGGAAAATCCGAGATAACAAGGCGTGGGGCTGGATGAACACAGCAGGTCAAGCAGCATCATAGGAGCAGGAAAGCTCCTTCACTTCTGATGAACGGTCTAGGCCCGAAACATCAAGTTTTCCTGCTCCTATGATGCTGCTTGACCTGCTGTGTTCATCCAGCCCCACGCCTTGTTATCTCAAGTGCAGAATGTTATGGCTTTATCATCTGCCCTCCTTTGAAGACAAAATGGAACTTTGAGGGACAGTGGCATAGTGATAATGTTACTATAATCCAGGCACTTGGGCTAATGCTCCACACACAGGAGTTGCAATACCACAATATAATTCATAACGGCTGGAGCAAAAAGTTAGCCATAGCAAGGGTAACCAGAAAACTATTAGATTTTCATAGAAATGCATCTGGTTCATTTATGTTTGTCAGGGCTGGAAATCTGACATCCTCACCCAGTATGGCTTACATGTGAATACTGACCCATGACAAAGTGCTTGCCTTAACTGTTCTCTGAAAATGGCCTGGCAAAGTACTCAGTTATTTTCAAGATTTGGAAAGTCTGAATGAGCACTGTGAATACACCTGAACTGCCACATTTCAAGAAGGCAGCCCACCACTATCTTCTCAGAAGCAATTAGAAGTGGGTGATAAATCTTGGCACTGCTACTGATGTTCACATCCCATGGCTGGTATTTAAATATGAATACCTTCCAGCTATCTTGCTTTAGGGCAGCAACTTTTTCTGCCTCTCAGTTTTTTTTGTCCGTCTGCACACACTGCTTGCATTCCATTTTTGACAAAAACCTGGTGCGACTGCTTCTAGCATTGATTTTGACTGGCATGAGAAGAGAATGATAAAGTGTACGTATTGAAGAAATAGGCATAATTGAGACAACTGAAAATAAAAGATGGCCTTGGACAAATAGGAGATAACTCATGGACATAACAGTGAGAAATGATGAGCATCATCACAAGTGGAGTGAGCCAGATAAGCAGAAAAAGTGACAAGTGAATCTACAGTCCATCTCCTGGATGGAAGTATTTATGAATGGAGCTAGATCATATTTCTCTACCCTATACAACATTCTATTTTATGCCATATTTTAAATGAATTTATGTTTTATGATAGCTTGAGTGCCTAGATATAAAAAAATTGCACAGTTCTCATGGGCGAGGAAAATTAATATTAAAATAAGGTTCTGTGGATTTTCTTTAGTTCACTAATAGAGGATCCAGACAGCTTTACATCCACCTTTTAACTTCATTGTGTATTTCCTACAAGAAGCAATAACCAGCAAGTTAAATTTCATCCTGAGCTCTCGAGTGCTTCTTTTTTCCCTTTCCCAATGCAGTAACATGCAAAAACATGAGATAACAAGGT